>PVJA010023319.1:0-33127 GCA_004027025.1 Myocastor coypus | reverse complement strand
CACGTGAGTAGTACACTTGCCGTATTTGATGCAATGCAACTGCTGTCCTCCTAGCAGTTATACAGCACTCAGGGTATAGGTGTTATAATTTTTCTAATCGTTATTGGTGTGAAAAAATTTTTTCTCATTGAACTAAGAAAAAGTAGTTGTATTCATAGTCCAGTATTCCATAATCACAATGGATTACTAGCAGAACTGTCAATGTTGGAAGCTGTTGATTTAAGCCTTTTATAGCTCAGCATTCTAATCCAGCTTTACGCTTTATGCCTTGTGGCTAAACTTTTCTGCTGGGCGGTCAAGAGCAAGTTAAGCAAGACCTGCATAACAGAACATACAACGTAAGCAGATAGGAATGAGACTCACCATTTCCTCTGAAATCCATTTTTCCTTTTCACATCTTTATATTTGTGAAGAAAACCACCGACACTTAGTGACCGTAGCGCTACACTTCAGGGCCGTCTTGGACAATTTTCTCTCTTTATCCACATCGCCAAATCCTAAAATATTTTCTGTCTCATTCATTTTTATTGCTACTCTATCCTAGATTATGCCTTATTAACTGAACCTTGAGTTATAGCAGTTTGGTTTCTGTTTTTATCTTTGTTCTTCCTGTTTGGGACGTGACAAAAAACTGCCCTTGTCAGGTGTGACGCAGAAATGGAGTCCTTCTCGGCTCTTTTTTTTTTTTAGAAAGATTTTTTTTTCAACTTAGCTGTCTTGTACCTTGAAACTTAATTAGTAAAATTTAATTAAATATATTTTTTTATTTCTTGTCAGCCAAAGGGAGAAGGGGAGAGGCAGGCTGCTTCGTCGACCTCGGGGGCTGCCGTGGGAGGGTGGGGGTGGTGGAGCATCCGCTAGCCCAGGGGAGCAGCTTCGCTTAGCCCGCAGTGCTTCCTCCTGGGCCTTTAGACGTCTCTGTCTGCATGACCCCGGGAAGTCTCACCTTCCCAGGACTCTGTGAGAACCCCTCTGGTCATCTTCCTTAGCACGTGAGCTCTGTCCTTTGAGCACCCAGAGCCTCTGTTTCCTGTGGTGTCCTCTCCCCGCTCCCAGGGATACAAGCACTGCCTGGCGGCCTTTGCAGACTGCCTGTTCACTTTGCTTACGCCCTCTGAGGACAGGCGTCAGTGATGTGCTGACAACGTTATGTGGAAGTGCCTTTGTATTAGGGATCAATCCGGGCTCAGTGATTGCATTTAATTTAAGCAACAGATTAACTTATTCAATAAGTAACATTTCTTATGCCTGGTACATGCTAAGAACTAGGCCAGAAAATGAATCTATAGTGCAACAGAAGGCACCATTTCTTCCCTTCCCCTGTTTTATGATCTAGCCAAACAAAGCAACACAAAAAGCCAAAAGTATGAGTGTTTCACTCTGATGCCACAAAGCCACGCCAGGAAGGGTACTTCGCAGGTTAGCCAACGCTTCCCTGAAAGCGTGGGGCAGGCTCAGATCTGAGGGTGACCGGCAGGAGCTGGCCAGGTAAGAAATGGCAGGGACATCTCCAGGCATCACTTCAGGGAGCCGCAGGAGGTCCAGCAAGCAGGGCAGCCTGTGGAAGGCTGCTGCAGGAAGGAGGCCCGAGGCTATGGAGAGGCCTTGCTCCGTTGTGCTGTGTAAGTTTCATCTTTTCTGAAGACCAGTGAACTCTCAGCACACTCTTGGTGCTCTTAGGTAATGAAGTGCATTTTGGAGTGTGGACATCTTCCAGTTCAGTCTACTCTTCACTAAACTAGAAAAATAATTTGGAAAGAGACGTGTCTTTAGTCAAAGCAGTTCTAGGCATGACATCACATCCTTCTTTTTAGTGTTGGTGGTGAGGGTCAGCCACAAGTCTGACCATGAGATGCTTGATCTAGTGTTAGACAATGGCTTATTGTTTTAAGTAATGTTCAGACTTTGCTAAAACAGCATGGAACAGTTTAGCATTGATTTCCAGAGTAATCAGATCAGTGATCATGGGTGAGGCAAAGAAAATAGTTTTAAGACATCTCAAGTACCTTCGTTTAGTGACGATCTATAGCCACATGAGTTGTCTAGTTGATACACGTCAGATCTTCTCCTCTCATACAGAGGCCAGAGCTCAGACCACGGTACTGAGGTGAGCGGAGTACTGCTCAGAGCATTTTCCTCACGAACGTGTGGTGTCTTTCCTTGAGGCGCCATAGGGGGATCCTACCCACTTCTTTTCCCATGGTACTCCGAAAAGGTACGATGGACAACCTCAGAGGCTGCCTCTGTCCTGGCAGCCTCTGTGTGTCTGCTGGGTGGCTGGCTATTTAATTTCTAGTCATGCTAACTTCTTACCTATTACTCCAATATTCTTCTCTAAAGCATTTGCATTTTACATTATGAAACATACATTAAACCAATTTTTTATTCTTGAAATTTTAAGCTTCAAGACAGCTAAGTTGGGAAAATTATATTTCTAAGAAAAGAAAAAAAAAAAAAAAAGGAATCTGCAGTGGCACTTGCAGCCCCTTGAATTTGATTTTTACATAGCTGAAATCTGATCTGTTTCTAAGGGCTTTAGAAATAGTTCCTATATAACCTATCTTGGTGATAAAATGCTGTAAAATATTTGAGAGCCCTGAGTGTTTGTGGCAGAGGGATCTAACGTACACAACATTGTTTATTCTTGTCATTTAAAGCAAAAGTATCAGTGTTACAGGAGGGAGAGCCCGTGCACTGGTTCACAACTGTGATAGAAATCACTGTGCTGCTGGAAAGTTACTTTCCTACCTTTCTTAAATCACTTCTTCTACCGAGTGTTAGTAAACATCCGGTAATGGCCAAAGCAACGTGCAACTCCAGTACATGAGGTAGTATTTCAATGCTTTCTACCAGATTTTCAAATTTTTATTTGCATAAGACTTAGGCTGATTGCTTTGAAAACTTGCCATCTATTGCAACTCAAGTACTTATGTACCAAATAAAGTTTAAAACACATTTTTACGTGTTGAAGTAGAATTCAGTTATAACTCCTTACTTCAGTGAAGTAAAATTGCCGCACATAAGAGAAACGTAATCTCACCAAACAGAACATGCAGAAGTAGCATCTGAAGATTTATTACACAAAGGGCACACAGCTGAAATAGGCTCTCCAGGAAGAACGTCCCAGCGGGCCTTAAAACCCTGACTCCAGTTTTGGATTTATCAGATCTGGCACACACACCAAGAATCTAAAATATTTAAGCCTGATGCAATCTTTTATTTTCATGATCATGATAGAAGGAATCAAAGGATGCTGGGGAGAGAGGGACCCAAAGCCTGGGTCGGCTGGAGGCAGATCAGAGGGTGCCCCTGATGCGGCCCCAGCCGTGTGCCACGCTGAGCCTTCATGGCTGTCACTTGTGCCTGTACATCTCATGAGCTGCGCCCTGGCTCTGTTGCTGGCACCCAGCCGTGCTGCCCATTCTGCAGGGTGGCTAGGAGTGGGACAGCAGGATGCCTCAAAGGGACACTTTTGGTGGTGGCTCTTCTCTGAGCCTCGGGAGCCTCACAATCGGCTGTTTTCCAGATACCCCCAAACCATGAAAACCATTCCCATCAGCATTTGAGTTACTAGGAAATCAAGAAGGTCCTAACCTAAAGAATAGGCAGACAGAAGACCTCTACCACGGACCTCACGGCCACGGTGGATGCTCTCAGTGGCCTGCTCTTACTCTGCAGGGCAGGCATGCTTCCTTGTGACCTCAGACAAATGTAAAATTTCACACTCTGAGTGTCTTGTCCAACTCTCTGTTCAGGGCACCAAGGACCTGAAAGAGTCTATAATATCTGGTAATATTAATACTACACAGATGGAAAAACGAAAGCAAGTCAACTGAAAGTCTATGGCAAAAATGATAGAAATTCAGGGCACTAGCTATAGGGGGCTCTTGAGTTATGACCAACCTCATGCAAACAAGCTAGGTTATGACTGGAATTTTAGTTTAAACTTGTGATCCAAGCCTTGAGTGACAACCTGAGTGCTATCCGCTGGTGCTTCCAGATAGTCTCAGCTACACACCGAATCCTTTACCACTACTGAAGGAACATTATAACATCCCCTCCAGGATGGGGCTAGCTGAGAAGTCCTGTGCTGGCATCTCTCTAAGGACACAGAGATCTACTTGATTATGGAAGAACTTTGCAGGCTGTGTAGAGGAGCCTGAGCCTTTGACTGACAGCTTGACTTAGAAGCAGCCCTCGGGAATGAATTGAGTTCATAAGACATGGGTCCACTTGTATATTAAAAATTAATGAAGGAAAAAGGAGGTGCTAAACCCCTGAAAGATCAACTTGCAAAAATTTCATTAAGTCTGTGCAAAAGACTGGTTTTGGAAGCCATTAGCAGTGTTGCACCTTAGCCTTTGCAGAGGTCAAGTGTAGTATCCAAGGCATTAAGTATGTTGCCAATCAGCTGTTTTCAACCCAACAGCAAGCTGATATTTTACCTCAAGCTGAGCTTTTGTATCTGGAATTTTGTGCACACAGTTTCCAAGGAGGATGGACAACAGACAACTGAGGTGAGTGAAGTAGCTGGCCTCAGAGAGAGGGAGCTGGCCAAGACCTGGCCTGGTGCAGGCTGGGCCTCAGCCCTGATGGGTCCTGGCTGCCGGATTCCATAGAACTGACCACTGACATTTCCCGGGAGGTTTTACAGAGGGTGCATTAGATGCGAACAATGAAACATGTAACAGCGAACTGCAGAATATGTGCACTCCCCAGAAAGAGAATTATGCAGAGATAGACGTCCAGAGTGATGCATGACTTTTCATATAGCTGAAGGTCAGATTTATGACAGCAAATCACCAGTGACACAGCTATGAACACATAAGTGAGAGATTGCCTGCTACAAAACTGATGCAGTTCTCATCATAAGAATAATAAAGCATTAGCCCCATGACCCAATTGAGTTATTTAAAAAGAAAACAAAAGGAGGAGGAGGAGGAGGAAGAGAAGAAGAAGAAGAGAGAAGAGGAGGAGGAAGAGGAGGAGGAGGAGAGAAGAGGAGGAAAAGGGAAGGAGAAGGAGAAGACAAGGAGAGGAAGAGGAGGAGGAGGGGAGAAGAAAAGAAGAAGAAGAAGAAGAAGAAGAAGAAGAAGAAGAAGAAGAAGAAGAAGAAGAAAGCTCAGGACTTCAAATATAATAGCATTGAGAAAAAAATAAATAAGAGCTAACAAGAGGCAAAGGAATAATACAGGGGAAAAATGACAACTAATATTTTGGGCCATTATTTTAAGAATAACCTGTGTTACAGTAGAAATATATCTTATAGTACTAGAGATGATTGGATTATATTTGGTATATATTTTATAATACCATTAAATGATTAAGATTTGAATATACAAGTAATCCTTATCTTGACAATATCATCTTGCGAACCATCGCACTTGTAGATCAAGGCTGAATTGTACCTTATACTTCTCAGAGGCAGTGACAATGTCCTTCTGTTGCTTCTTTTTGAAAATAACTCAAAGCACTAGAGTAAATTGAGAGTACTTGTAATTTCTGTGGCTTGAGAATTAGCATGAGTGTTTTATTGCTGTATTTTTATTTTATGGACTTCCCTCTTTGGGGGCTGGACCCCATCCGTGGGGAGCATTTCCCACATGGAGCTTTGCTTCTTTCCGTGCTGTCCACTGAGCAGATGGCTTTGCATAGTTAGGGAAATCTAAAGCTGTCACATGGCCACACTCAACATAGGTAGGCATCTCCAGGCGAAAACGGCTGCCTCGTTGGGGCTTTCTCAACCTGACTGCCACAGAGCAAATCAAGATGTAAAAAATATAACTTTAATGTATCTGTTTTTACCATCAGTTTTGTTCCTGAGTTAGGGTAAAAACTGGTTTAGGAGAAAGGTTGAGTGTGAGACTGTTTATGTGTTGACCCTACTAGTTAAATATCCAACTCTGACATATTTCTCCTGTTATACAGAAATTTTCAATGCTTAAGTCTATGTTATATATAGCCATGGAAAATATATCTGTAAGGAATGGTGTTACCATTTATCTTCCCCTTCCTGGGACCGTACTGACTTATGCCTGTATCTTAGGCTTTACCCAGCTTTACTTCTAACTATTGCCATTCATGTGATATTAAAACTTAACCAGATTGGGTTCTACCATGGTCCCATGCAAAGGGCAGAATGAGGTGCCAGGAACAGTCCTTCTTTCTATGCTTAAATCTGAAAGATGGTGAGTGCTATGTTGCCTCTTTTTGCCTAACCCTTCATGGTAGCAAGGTGACCAACCTGTCCTCTTCAATGGCAGCATGGTCTCTTATGAAACTCTGCCCCTTTGGGACCCAAGGCAAGAACCAGGGGCTCAGATCTTCAGTGGCGGTGGAAGAGGCCCTTCAGGCAGCCGCCCCAAGTGGGTGGGCTCTGGGCCATGTGTGGAAATGCACACAGCCTGTGGAGCCCCGGGGGGGGGCAGGGAGCATCCCGCGCAAGACCTACCAAGTGTGCCTGGGATTTTCCTGCTGGAGCGGGTCTGTCAGTTCCTTGGTCCTGTGAATCTCTACCTCAGCATTTGCAGTATCTGTCTAGTCTTACCAGAGACAACTTAAAATCTGAATGGTTCTTCTCGACAGCCATTATTAGGTCGTGATTTTATCTGGAAGGCAAGAGAGATAAAAACTCTTTTGAGGAAGTTAAACGTACTGAAGCCCAAAGCTGTCATTTCTCATCTGTTGCCAAAAGACTGAGGTTCAGTCTGTCATCATGTAGTAATATAATCCAAAAACCTGGCCTTCAGCTTAAGTTGTTGCGTTACATTGCATTAACACATGCTTAAAAAGCTTTTTAAATCAAATCTGTTTGACACCAGTTGAGGTCTTAAGTTTAGAAGTACAGTTAAATGAAATTCTCCATTCTCTAGTAGTGGATAAGCAACTGGAAATTTCCAAAATCCTTCTGATGTTTGCTGTTCTTTAGAAAGTAGCGAGGAGAGCAGTAAGCACATGAAAACCCGAGACAGGAATCTGCTGAAGGAACTCAGAAGTGGGTCCGCAAGCTGGAGCTCTGCTCAGAAGCCCGGGACAGCCGAGGCAACTCAGCCCACGCAGCTGCGGAGGGGGCTGCCCCTGCGCTCCATGGGTTCTGTCTCTCATTTCAAATCCATGGCTGTTTTTCTGAATTAATTTAGCTCATTTCTTTCCATTTTTTTTTCTTGTGTGAAAAGTGATGCAAATGCTATTAATGTGATGGTTCTGTTTACAGAACAGTTTTGTAAATATTTAGTGGTGCTAGTTCTATGTCAGTACTAAGTGGTTTAACTAGGAAAATCAATTAGGCAGAGTCTAAGAATATTTCAGGTTTTTTTTATTCCATTTATGGAATCAAGGGAAGAGATTGGAAATGGGTTCTATTAGAAGTTAGACATTGGCCACTGTTGTAACTGCTATTGTGCGTTTGGTAAAAAATTCAAGTGTAATGGTGAGTTTGTCTGTGTTTGCCATTGGTGGAAGCCTCAGTCACTGACAGAGTGACCTTCCTGGGTGTAGTGGCACCCCATGTCACCTCAGCTTCCCAGAAGGACTCAGGATTTAGAGCCAGAGGGAGGCAAATTCTCAGTACTCTAAGGGCCAGCCAGATAGTTCAGCAGGCTAAAGCGCCTGCTTAGGCAGCCTACAGCAGCCCTTGGGATCCCAGGGTGTGCCCTGCCAATCCCACCCTCGAGGTGTGTTGGGAGAGAAACTGAGACTGGGCGTGGTGGCACGCACCTGCACTCCCAGCGCTTGGGAGGCAGAACACAGGAGGATACTATGAGTCTGATCTGTGTAGTGAGACCCTGGAGACCCTGTACTAAATGCATTAAAAAAATCTCAATTTGCTGTTTCAAAATGAAAATATATAAGACTGGGGATGTAGCTCAGTATGCCCTGAATTCAGCTGAAAAAGAAAGAAAAAGAAGAAATTAGATCTTTGGAGCAAAATCTAATTGAAATTGGTAATGGTGAATATATACTTTCTTATGTGTCTAAATGAATGGACAGGATACCAGTTATACCTGTCTATCAATTGTTATAGAAAGTATAATTTTCAAAATGTATAAATTCTCTGTGTACATAAAGAATAACTGATATCCCAAATTAACTGATTTTTAAAAATATATATATTATAGCTGGTTCAGTCTGCCCTGGGGGTGAGGCTGGCATAGCATGTGGTGCCAGGGATTGAACCGTGGTCCCTGCAGTTGCCTAAGCTTTCCTAAGGCACTTTAGACCACTGAGCCATCTTGCCAGCCCACTCCAAAATTAACTGATGTTGTGTAAGCAAAACTCCAAATAGCAAAAGCCAACATTTTGGATAGCTTTGCTATCCATAAGTCAGGGTTTTTTTTTTTTTTTTAAATGCATTGCAGTTATTTTTAAAAGCATGCAAATAATTAGAAAGTGAAGCTGATTTTTTCATAAACATAAGAGACCCTGGACAAGTTAATCCATGAAATGTACGTGATGTATAAGTTATAAAGCATAGGAATATTTAAGATGAATATGAAAAGACCATCTTGGTTTATGGGAAAACTAACAAATAGTAAACCTAGTAAATACTAAATATTAGAACTCTAATTCTCATTGAATTTAGCAAGACCAATGAATTTTTCGCTCAAAGAAAACTGAAAATACTGTTTCCTAACTATCGGGCATATGCCAGCAACGGTTTAGATACTGTCTCACTACATCCTCGTGGGAGCTCTGCGAGCTGGTTTGGAAGGATCTTTTCTAGGTGGGGACATGCAGGGCTGGCAGTCCTTCGCGGAAGGTCATTTCTCAGGCACAGGAAACTAGGCGAGCTTGGTAACCAAGCTCAGAGTTACACTACAGTTTTCCAGGAAAGCGCTTCATCCAGAATTTTTCCTGACACAGGTTTTATTTGGTTTGTTTCTTTCTGGAAACCAGTTTCAATGGTGCATCATATTTTGGGGGAAGTGAATTCGCAACAGCATGGACTTATGACTTCTACTCAGTAGTTGTAGCTTCTGCCCACTGAAAGGAGAAGTGCACAACACCCTCAGAAGACCTGCACCTCAGTTTGATTCATGACTCCTATGAGCCACAGAAGGATAAGGTTGTGGAATGCTGTTTCCCTCAACTACATGATAGGCAATAGCTGTTTTGCCTTTTCATCTGGAAGAGAAACTGCGTGCAAATCTGTGTAAGGTTTGGTGCTAAGGAGAGATCGAAACGGGCATCAAGTGCTGCATGAAGACTTTCGCACAAGGTAAAAATCAAGAGGAAAAGTTTGGCTTTGCCATTCCTGATGTTGTCACTGGGCTGGACCTCCTGGGTGATAGCCTTGATGGAGAGGGACTTTACAGAGATCTGCATCTCTTGAGTCTGCCGCTTGACCGTGAAAGGCCACAACCATAGGACATAAACTAGCTTTTTAGAACTCTGCCGCTTACCAGAACTCCCTGGCACGCCTGCAGCAGCTCACCCGCGTGTGTTCAGCTATGCTGGCGAGTCTCTGGCAGCTGGAGCTGTGCATGCCGCTCAGCTCTCCCCGGGTGAGTGTTTGATAGCTGGGATCAGCAAGGGCTGGATCAGAGTTCTCCACACCAAAAGAAGCTACTGCTCTCTGATTAGTTGTAAAAAACCATTGTAGTGAGAAAGCGAGACCTTTAAGCTGTGGACGTGTTTGTGTGTGCAGGCTTTGCGGTACTTAGGGCCAGAGATACTTTCAGAACTCCACAGCTCCTGGTGTTCCCTGTGCGGGGTCAAGGCGAGACGGCCTGGGTCCCTCCACTCCGGCACCTGGGCTGTGGAGAGCTAGGCTCCCCATGTCTCCAGAAAGACACCTTGGCCAGCAGAAAACACCCCAACACTGAACTTTCCATTTTATAAATCCATGAAAAAACACAGGAAATGCTAGGAACACAGCAATTTATAGTTGTGTTTCATAGTTTATAGTTATGTAAATATAATTCCAATCCATTTTCAGCTTATTGGTCATGATTATTTTGTTTAACAAGCCATCATAATTCCAGATTTTAGGGAAGTTGCACATCACATACAAGGAATATCAAAAGGAGTGTGAGGAGAGCGAGCAGTTCATTGGTCCTGCCCTTAACCTGATGGCTGGCCTCTTCTTCATCCCCTTATCTTGGCCCCTTACCCAGTACCTAGCCAACATCTGCTGCTGGGTCACAGCCATCTTCATGGTTGTTTGCTCCCCTCCCTAATATCTGGGTTTCTATACTTTGCTCCTTGTGTCACTCTTGGGAATCATTGACATTCACCATGATTAACAGATGTCTACCGAGCACCTGCTGTGTGTGGGCCGTCACAGTGGGCGTAAGCATGGGTCTAAGTCACATTTCCTGCAGGAAGCAGACCTGGATCTAGCTGGCATGGTGGGCACTCACCAAGACCACTGCCCCCGGGCTGAAACCAAGCAGATGGGCTGGGCAGGTGCTGAGGGAAATAGCCGGGGCTCAGGTTGAGGCCCGAAGGAAGAGTCATGACTTCAGCTCATAAAAATAAAAAACTTGCCGGGCGTGGTGGCTCATGCCTGTAATCCCAGCACTTGGGAGGCTGAGGCAGGAGGATTGGTGCGAGTTCGAGACCAGCCTGGGCTACAAAACTGAGCGCAGGACCTGCCTCAACTGCATAGCGAGACCCTGTCTCAAAAAGACAAAATAAATAAATAAATAAATAAATAAAAATAAAAAAATAAAAAACTTACTAAACGTTTGCAAAATCCCGGAGGAGGGAAAGTTGTGGTCTCCATGAAATAATAGATAAACAGATGGTGAGAGTGCACTTCTTAAAGAAAGAGTCTCAGCCAGGAGGTTACGGCCAGGCCTCTTGGCTCTTGTTCTGTGCTTCGATGCAGAAAGTTCTAGGTGGACAACAGTAATAACTTATGAACGGGACTCGGTGAGCTTCCAGGTTATCTAACACTTACTCTAGCACCTATCTTATCACCGAGTAGTATAAAGTTTGAAAGTCACGGAGAACAGTGACTACAGATGGATTTTAATTCAGACTACCCCCAAAAAATGAGAAATGAAAAAGGGAGTTCATCGCTCTTTCCTCGTCCTAAAGTCGTAGCACCAGGGACTATCATGTGCCCTTCGCATTATTCAGTTTCGCTCATCCCATCTCTTCTCAGTTTACCTAAGACGACAGACCCTTATCAGCAGAGTCATTTTTACAGCATAAGTAGCTTAGCTCCCATTTTAACACACGTTCCTCAGCACGGTGTAGCTGCAGGGAACTATGAAATATTAGAAAGTATTTTTGCTTTCAGAATTTCCAGAAGGCAGCTAAATTGGACTCACTTTTATTTGTCAGTTTCAAGCACAGTTTGCCAATTGATGGAGGAAAAGAGGGAGGAATGTGCTGGTGAGATTCAGGGCCCTCCGTTCCTTAGTCGACTCTGTCTTCTGCCGGCCCTTGGTTATGGGTAAGCGCGTTCACCTCCCTCGGCCTCCCACTCTTTGTCAGGTTATAGTGCAAGGGAATTTAAGTACTGGGAGTCTTCACTTGCCCTGAATTTAGTATTTTCTGTGTCAACAATGTCACTTGCTGGAAAGGAAGACTATGTCACAACTGAGCTTGAGACTTTCGAAAGGTGTGCTTCTGCTAAATGAGTGCTGTGGTGGCTGGTCATTCTATTGCTAGTCAAGTACTCCATAGGCCAGCAGTTAGAATGGCATTGGTGAGTGGGGCGCCAGCGCATGGCTGGGAAGTGCCAGGACAAAGAGAGCGATTTTGCCTTCTTTTGCTGACTCTAGGCAAATTCAACAAGAGAGAAAAACGTCTTCAGAGATGGTTGTGACTAAAACTTGGCATTATGCTTTCAGTCTGGCCACAAAGATGCCCATTCATGGCCCATGAATGCTTATTAAATTAGATGAATGGGTGAACCTCAGAGAGAACCTCGCTGCCCAAATACAAAAGTGCTGCCCTTCCTGCAGCATTCTCATGTGTCCTGCTGGTTCACCGCTTTCTGCAGGGAACTTAACCTTGTTTCACTCTCATATGTCCTAGTTTTCTTCTTCCCTGAATCATATTATGTGGCTTTTTAGAAAACCTTGGCTCACCTCCTTCAAGGAAAAGCTTTGTGGCCATGTTCTGCCCTCTAGTCCCGACGCTTACTGGCATCTTTGTTTTCTGTGTGATACAATACTGACACAGGTAAGTTAAAATAGGTCAGCGTTGCTGTCTCAAACACAGACTTTGAAGCCAAGGGAGTTGGCTCTGAATAAGGGGAAGGTGAATTTAGACAGGGAGATATCGTAGGAGCCATCTGTGGCTGCCGTACAGAGCCCCGGTGCCGCGGCAATAACGGCAAGCATTGCAGAGCTTTCAGTGATAACAGACAGCCTGCCCTAGCACAAGTGTGGGGCCACCACCACTGTTGCAGAGGAAAAGATAAGGCCACAGCCACTGTGGGGAGATCTGTTTCATTCCTCAAGGGTGTATTTGATGCTTTCTCTGTGTTCAGATGGGTGAAAACAAAATTCACAGTAGGATTTGAAGAAAATGTTTAGTCATGCGTAATCATGGAAGGCACAGAGGAACATACTAGTTATGACAGGATTGTTGCTGCAATAGACAGCGGCTTAAATAAGTTCTTTTCTGTCCCACACCAGGAGCCTGACTGGGTGGTCCCAGGGCCTGGGTGGCCCTAGACTGCCGAGGACATGGGCCTTTCCTAGCTGATTGATCTTCACCCTCACACATGGCTTCCAACCGGTGTTTCAAAATGGCTGCTCCAGTTCTGCTCACACAGAGACATGTCAGTCAGCAGCAAGAAGGAAAGGGTCAAAGCACACGAGCTTTCATGTTAGGGGTGTAACCCAAAAGCTGTGCTGTTATTTCAAGTCATACTGAATTGGCTAAAGCCTAGTCACATATTTAAATCCAGTTGTATATTTAAGATAGGGAGTCTTTAGCTTGATGACCATGAGTCCAGCTAAAGCTAGTTTGTATCTTAGGAGACAAAAAGTCCGTTCTATGTCACAAGAAATAAAATTAGAGTCCTAGTTTTTGCTCTCAACTGTATACACTAATAATGATGGAAACCATAGCAATTAAAATAGAATTTTCTATTTATTAAACTTTACCTGCTTTATTACTTGTATTTTTGGTAATCTTATAATAGCTTACAAACTCAGTCATTATCTTAGAGAAGAAAATTGAGTCTAAGAGAAAATAATCAATTTGCCCAAGACTCATAGTGAGTAATTAATATCTATGGAATTGTAGATATATTATCTGATTCCTGAGGGTCTCTGAAGACCAAGACAAAGAAATTGCATTTCACTTCACGGATAACAGTAGTCACACTGAATAACACTTCATGAAAATTGGATCAAAGATGTTTTTTGGGCTCAAGATGAATTTTAATGTGAGAAATAAAAGATAGGGAGATGGCTTAGAAGGGTGAATATATAGGACCCCAGGGCCTTGGAGCAAACTGCAGAGTGAGAAAAATTTAAAAAAAGACAAGAGGACCAGGATAAGGAGAATGTACTAGTTATGACAGAGTATTACAGAAAATACAGTTGTTATTTGAACAGAGAAAGCTTAATATGAAGTAAAAATAGATACAAAATTTATTAACTAAGTGATGGAAGTATAAAAAATAAAATCCAAGATCATGGCTCTTAACCCAAGATAATTTTTAAAATCTTTTTTCGTGGTGTGCATTTGGTACAGGCTCTCTCTTGCTGTGCAGCTAAGACCCGTAATGATTCTCCTGTCTTAGCCTCCCTACCGTGCCTGGTTCTGCTGGCTGGCCCAGTGTGCTAGAGGTTCCCAGGCCAGCCTGGCATGTGGTACCAGGGATTGAACCCTGGTCCTTGTGCTTGCCAGGCAAGCACTTGGACTACTGACCTATCTCCCCAGCCATAAGATGATTTTGTCTGCCCCAAAGAACATGTGTCAATATCTGCAAGGTTATGGTTTGGCATCGCTTGGTAGGGAAGTGTTGATATCCAGCGGAGAGAAGGCTGGAGTGCTTCTAAGCATCCCAAATATGCGCGAAGAGTGCACATGACAAAGCAGCACCTGGCCTGATGAAACTGTGAGGAACTCCTGCAAGGTGCCAGGGGCTGACGACTGTGGGGAGCAGCTTCCTCCTAGCATGCGGGACATCAGACATTGGGCCTTCAGTGGAGACTAGGAGCTGGGGGAAGGGGCGCAGTGCTGAGGCTTCTCCAGCTAGGGTCTGGAGAGCTGCAAGCTGGACCCAGCAGGCCAGAGAGCTGCGTGCGTCAGGGCAGCATCGGATGTGCGGTGCAGGCCGGGAGGACTGAGCACCGCTTTGAGGCGCGTGCTGGGCATCACCAGTACTGCGGGGAACACTCCGCAGCTGGTGGGCTGGACAGAGAACCCGAGGAGGCCCCTGTAGAGCGCTGCAAGTGCGGAGCTGCGGGGGGGTCATCCCACAGCCAGAGCACAGACGCGCGGCCCAGAGGGTGCGGCCACCTGCGCCCTGCGAGCTGCGCTGCGAGGCCAGCTCAGACGGCAGCCTGTGGGCGCTCGGGACCAGCGCGAGAACCAACCGTGCAGGGACACTGCGCTCCTGACCAGGTCAGCACGGCTCTTGCCTGTAGCTGTTCTTGAACAAAGGTTTACTTGTTCATCGTTTTGTTTTGGGTTGTGTTTGCTTTACACTAAGAACTAGGAAAACACAGATTTCGTCATTTTTTATAATTATACTGCATCATTTCATCCTCAAATTTTAAAAAGGTAAAAGTTCCAAATGGTTTTATGCACATTATAATGTAAGCTATAGCCGAGATCTGATAGAAGGTATTTTTTAAAAAAAGCTAAAAAATTGAATAGAATATGAACTTTAATTAATGATAATGTATGGGCATAGATTTATTAATTGCAACACAGCTGCCATGTGTGTAGGATGTACCATGGAACCACACTAAACAAGTGCATAAGATCACAAGTAGATGCAGCATTAGGGGATACATTTTGGGTGGGAAGCACACGGGAACTCTAGTATCTAAAATTCGTTTTTAATTCTTAAACTGTTCTATGTTAGAGAATTACTTTTTAAACTTGAAAAATTTTTTGTTAGTGGAAATTGAACTCAGGACCTCACGCCTGCCTGGTGGGTGCCATGCTGCTGAACCGCAGCCCTTAGATAACTTATTTTTAAAAGGTAGATTTTAAAGAGAGGGGAAGAATGAGGGAATGTCACTCGGTGGCTGCCAAGTTAGGGTTCAATTGGAAGGACAGTTTCCAGGGTGCTGCCACAAAGTAGGGTCCCTGCAGCTAACAGTATCCTTGCAAAGCTGGAACACAGGAGGTTGGATGTCTGCATCGAAGGGGTGATGTGCTGTAATTTGTGCCTATATTGAAGCACTGCATGGCTCCCTGGGACTGCCTACAGTTTGATGGATCAGTTAAAAACCATTGTTTTTTGAAAATAGGATTTATGGTGAATAGCTGCGGTGCCTATACAAGCCGGCTTTGGTGGCTGAGCTCACATTCACCACCTTCGCTGCAGCCTTACACACTTCAGGAGCTGCCCAGAGCCTGGATGCCATGAGCCGGCGTTCCAAGGCCGCTGTAAGGGAGCACCACGAGCTGGCTGGCCAAGAGCAACAAAAGCTTAGTCCCCCACAGTGAAGGGTCAGCAGGATTGGCTCATTCTGGAGGCTGTTAGAGATCTCTGGATTTCCTTGCTCGCGGGTACTTTACCTGGTCTCTGCCACCTCTCCTGTGGCTCTGTTCTTCCTCTCTCTCCTGCTGTAATGGCACCAGTTGCTTGATGTAGAGCTTGCTCTAAATGCAAGGTGCTCCCATCACAGCTCTTAACTCAATTGCATCTGCAGAGACCCTAGTGCCGAATATCACGTCCCGGTGAGCATGCCCAGTGTGACTCAGGCGTCTCTTGGAGGAGACACAATCGAACCCACTGTATCGCAAGAGGTGAGGGTGAGCAGCAGTGGGCGGTGGCCACCTCCATTTTCCTGAGCGATCTTGCTCAGCCCAGGACGTTGTTGGAGCTCCAGTCCTTGTGATGGAAGAAGCTGCTTGCTGCATCTGGGAGAGGTCTTCCTGCCCTTAAGAAAGTTTCTGAGGGTTAGGGCACCAGCTTTGCTTTCTCTGGCACAGGCAGGTTAGATAGAATGTGAAGATTCACACAGCCGTCTTGTGACCCTGAGGGGCTCTTGTCCAGGTACAAACCTACTAGGTGCAGAGGGCTGGGCAGGTGCCGGAAGCACAGAGAAGGGAGCCTGAGTGGCACCAGCCCCGGCCGCCAGTGTTCAGACTTCACATTTGGAGGTAAAAGCAGCTTCATTTCCTCAGGCATTTGTGAGGCTTTTGTCACTGAAAGACCTGAGAAAGCGCAGCAGATACATCATCTGAGCTGCGCACGCCTTGAGAGAAAACGCAATGATGTTTGTGTTACCTTGTAGCCTAGGATGACATCGACTAACAATTAGGTTACATAAAGTTAAGACTCATGCAGAAGACACAGAATATCCTGCTTAAACTGTCAAGGGCTGAAGTGTAAATGTGATTTCTCAAATACTAGCCATAGGCTTTGCTACAACAACTTCTTTGAAGTTTCCTTTTCAGTTTTCTACTAAGTAGGACATCCTTTCTAAGCAAGTATACATAGCAATAGAACACTTGGCATAAGCGTATTAAATTTGTATCAAGTTATGGACAACCGTGTTGGGAGTCAGTAACTTACCACCTTCCAGAAGTGACTTCTTTAATTTAAGAATTACGCTATAATGAGAATTTTGGAATTCACTGCTCTCTAAAGGATTCTGCCTTACCTCATATGTCAGATCTCTCATGCCACACAACTGACTCTACCTGGGAAGAATCTATTTCTCCAAAGTAAGATTTATGTGAATTCAATCTTGAAACGTGAATAAAACTACACAAACTATGTGTATGTGTGTGTCAGATTGCTGTGAAAAAATTCTATGAGACTAGCTGCTAGTAAATCAGTCGAAGTGCTGATTCTTAGACTTTAAGTGAAATATCATGAGGCTTTTACAATCTCATGGACTTTTGTTATGGTTCATGTCTAGCTGTCCCCTCAGAGCCTCATGTAGGCATGGGCAGGGACTTCTAGAGTTTGAGATTAACTCATGATCCACTGGGACTATGGGTGACCCAAGGATGAAATTATGGGTCTGAGTACTACTGGATTGTGGGGGTGGCCCGAGGCAGAGAGCCTGAGGCAGAGAGCCTGAACGTAATAGAAGAGAGACAGAGAAACAGACTCCCTCTGTTGGCCTGTTGCCGCTGTTGCTGTTTAGCCGCCATGAACTGCTGCTCTCTGCCCTGTGCTCCTCAGCCTTGGAGCCAGATGAATATGGACTGAAACCTCCAGTAACAGTGAGATAAATACACCTCTCCTTCCTTCATGTTGGCTGGCGGGTATTTGTCCCAGCGACGAGAGAAGAGGAACTGAGACAAGTTCACGTCCTATTGAGAGTTGGAAGAAATTCCAAGAGAACAAGGCTGCCAGGGGCACAGGTCAAGTCCGGCTCATTTCACAGAAGCGGAGGAGTGAAGGGAAAAGTGGCTAGCTTTCCATGCCCAGAGGGTGATTTGGGCAATGAAGGGAAACCCTTGTCCTATCCTAGTGTTCAGATCATGCACACTGCAGGCCAGGTGACGCGGCTCACGTCTGTAACCCCAGCACTCAGGAGGCTGAGGCAGGATAAAGTTCCAGATCAGTACCAGCTACAAAGTGAGTTCAGGGCCAGCCTGGACTGCATAGTGTGACCCTATCTCAAAAAAAGATGAAAAAAGACTACTGTATTTCAACTGCGTTGGAATGCTCCTTTATCCAACTGAGAACTTTATACCAGTGCTACTAAAGCCCTTAGTAGTCAGGGGAACCTTTTCACTTAAGGCTGCTGCAGCCAGAACGCGGTTCACATCTCTGTGCTCGGAGACAGAGGCGAGTTCTCTGCACCGGGGAGTCTGTTTCTCCAAAGTAAGAACAGGCCTCGGCCATTTGACTCTGACCCCTTTGGCCGCCTGTGTCCGTGGGTGTAGCAGAGCAGCACGGAGTGGCAACTTTCTAATTCTCCTTCTCAGAACATTTCACTCAGTCACCTTAAGGGAGAAAGTTCAGCCCACACACACGTGCCCGCAGTGTTCTTGCTTTTAGAACAGGCAGGATGCGCATGCAGGAGGACTGGGAGGTTCTCCACCCTGCCCTTGAGAATCGCTGTTACTCAAGGGATCAACTAATAAACAACGATCCCGTTTACAGACATGGTCCTTGCCAGTCTGGGCCGCGGAGTCCAGACCAGATGCAGATGCTAACCACACAAGCAAATCGGGACACATGAAGGAGAAGCCCCGAAGAGGAGAGTGAGAGCAGAGCAGGAGAACAGGGGGCAGGGCCGCGAGATAGCTCAGTCGACTAAGTTCCTGCTTAGGCAAGCAGAAGGATCTGGGTTCGATCCCCGGCCCCACACGTTGTGCAGGCACCACCCCTGGTCCCTGCTGAGTTGGCCAGTGAGACTAGGCATAGTGGTGCCTGCCTGTAATCCCAACACTGGGGAGGCTCAAAACGGGAGGATCACTGTGAGTCCAAGCTGCACAGTGAGATCCTGTACCAAATACATTAAAACAGAGAGAATAAAAGGGCACTTTGCCCTGCTATGGAGAAGCATAGTGGTCAGAGAGAGTTTATTTAATCTATTTTATATTTTTTTTTGCAGAATCAAGGATGCAACTCAGGCCCTTGCGCTTGCTAGGCAAGCGCTTATTCTACTGAGCTATTTTTCCAGCCCCAGAGGGGATGTTTTTTTAACACAAAGATATGTGAGTTGAGCTTGAAAGGATGCGTAGGAACCGGGCCCATGGAGAGACAGAGGGGTAGAAGGCTCCAGACAGAGGCTTTGCTATGTGTACAGCACTTCTGGGAGGCAGACGCCCTGGTCGGAAGATGTCGGGGTCAGCCTAGGCTGGCCTAGGGTTCCCATCCTCGCTCACTCGATGCCTCTGGGGCTTATCAGGCTGCCTGGGGGCTTTGCTGTGGCTGGTGAAATACGAGGAGGCCACTGATAACCCCCAAGGGTGCAGTCCTGCTGTGAGGCTTCTGTAGGGACGGGGGATACCTTGCCTGAGGTGCAGAGAAGCTCTGTGGGGGAGGATCTCTGGTGAGCTCTGGAAGGATCCTGAGCAGGCGCTGTGCTCTAGGTTTTGCCTTTTGTCTTACAACAGGCGAACAGGACAGAAGAGATGTCTCTGCCACATGGCTCTGTTGTTTTCTAAAAAAGAAAAATTATAGTCCAATTGGGCGTTAAAATTTTTGATGCTCTTTTACAGTGAAGAGATAAACATATTTCCAAAATATTTAAGAAAATTGGTTCAATATGGTTAATACATGACACTCTTAATTTTTAAAAGCGAGAGACATTCTGATTTCATGAAAACTTCTATATTGCAATAATCATGTAATGTGCCCCACCTTATTTGTCAACCGCTCTTGTCTCATCCCGAATGTACTCACGTGACCATTGCTTGCCCAAGATATTTTGTTAATAAACAGAACAGAAACCTCGCAAGCTGTTATGAATATCCATCCCTCCCACAGTGTATTAATTTAGCAATTATTTGGACAAATGTTCACTGAATACTTGTAGGGCTCAAGGGTAAAACCTGAGGACCCTGATGACTCTGGTCTATATCTTCAAAGCCCACAGTTTCTAGACCAAGTCTTGTTTTATACTATATATATATATATATATATATATATATATATATATATTTGTGCATTTATTTTGGCAGTACTGGGGATTGAACTCAGGACCTTATGCTTCCCAGGCAAGTGCTTATTCTACTGAGCTATCTCCCAAGCCCTGTTAGGCCCAGTCTTTTGAAGTGAAAATGTCTCCTTGTTTTCTGTGTAGCTATTGGTGCACAGCTTCTGTTGATCTCACCTAGGTCAGGTGCTGGTGGTGATTTAAATACTATCTTAGTTACCTTCTTGTCACTGAGACTTAATACAAGACTCCTGCAACTTCTTTTTCCTTCAGTACCAAGAATTGAACTCAGGACCTTGTGCTCGCAAGGCCGATGCTGTGCAGCTGATCTATGTTCCCAGTCCAGGCTCCTGCCACTCGAACGGAGGTCTATTTTGGCTACCAGTTGATGGAAGCTCCAGGGCAGGACAGCTTGGTGAAAGGATCTGGGTAGAGGAAAGCTGCTGTCACTGCATCTGGGCAGCAGGAAGTCGGGAGGAGTGGGGCGGAGGTAAGACCAGAACCCCAGTGACCCCTCTCTTTTGACAAGACCCTGCCTAACAGCAAGTCAGTTGTAAGTCCCCATAGCCTAATCCATATACAGAAGCTCACCTATGAGTGCGTGAGGCTCTTGAGGGGCATGCAATTCTGCCTCAGCGATTCTGCAGCAGTTGGAGCTGCAATTCCACCTCAGCACCCAAAGGACCCATGTGATTCGCTTTATGTAATCTTTATTTGCTCATCTCTGAGCATTGACAAGGACCTAATAGTTTCGGCAGTGCTGAGAAGTCCAGCACTTAGCAGTTGAACCTCCATAAACATCAGGAAGCTAAACACTGCTGACTTACAATGGCACAGGGCAAGCATTCCCATTTTAAAGGGAAAGAGTGGGGGACAGAGATAAAGGAGACCACAGCTTGTGCTGTGATGAGCATAGTAGCACACACATCACTATGATATGAGGTTTTCAGTTCTTCTGGGAAAATTCCCAGTAGGGGGGATAGCTGGATTGAGTGGGGTTTCCAGTCCTAGTTTTTCAGGAGTCTCCACACTGCTTTCCGTAACGCTTGCACCAGTCTGCATTCCCACCAGCAGTGGAGGAGCCCCCCCCCCCCCCCCCGGCATCCATCACAAGCCCACACCCTTATTCACTACTGTAAGTTTGAAATAAGCTTGGAATTTCATAAAATAAATTGTAGTCACCTCCAGCTTGTGTTTCTTTTTGATATTTTGTAGGTTGGCATACATTCTATAATGAATTTGCATTGTGTGACTTTGAAACCTTATTTAATTTAGAAATCAATGTTGGGGAAATTTAATAGCATAATACCAAGGCACTTGCCAATGAATGCAAGGCTTGAATTTATTTAAACTTTCTTTAATATTGTTAAATAAAACATTTAAAAAATGAAAGAAAGAAAGAAAGAAAGAAAGAAAGAAAGAAAGAAAGAAAGAAAGAAATCGAGCAGACCAGAGCATCACCACAGTCTAGCAGGGCAAACATTAAATCCCTTAGTTCTATGTCTGGTACCTTGGTAAGATGTCAGCTACCAAGAGATTGGGGGTCCTACCCCCATGACACTGATGGCAATGGTGGCTTGTGTGGCTTCTCTCATGGGCTGGCTTTATTCATTCCTGCTGGCTTCCCCAAGACATTCCATGTTCCTGGATTCTCTTACTCTCTGGGGTTCCTGCTGCACTTGGGGCTTCATTCTCACAGACCCACGTACTAGTCCCTCTGGAGCCTACAGCCTGGCCTGGGTTGGTGGTTCTTCTGAAATGAGGGTGGAAGCTTTCTGGGCCGCCATGCTCTTGTAGCCCTCGCTCCTGCACATTCAGCACCGTGGGGGTGATGCTGACTTGCTGCCAGCCGGAGCAGAAGGCAAGGCCCCTTGATCGCCGCTACTGGGGCCTCCTCGGGATGCCTGAACAGCTAAACACTATGAAGCGAGTCTGGGAATAAATCCTTGGGTGGCCGTCCTCAGTCAGGGCACCCCGGGGCTCTGTTCTCAAAGTGGCCACTTTTACTTTTGCAACCTCAAACCTGTGAAGGGTAGGGCCTTTGCCTCTGGTCCCCATGGCCCACAGTACTCGGCTTCTTTGTAGTTCTAATCTTTTCAGCACCTAAGATCACAGATTCTAAATCTGTGGGCCCCAACTTTCCTAGCTCTTTATCTCTGGCTAAACTTAGACCTTAAGTCATTTTGCTAGGCTGTTTTCTCTTGATTTTCAGTATAACACTGGTGCATGTCCCCACAGTATGCCTGCCTTGCCTGATGCTGGGCTGTTCTGAATTCCTTCCACCGGGTTGATTAGCCTCAATCTTGCTCTGCTGTAAAGTCTCAGGGCACAGGAAAGCATAGAAACTCTTCTCCTGCCAGAGCATAACTCAGATGATGTCAAGTGCAATGGTAGAGGGGTCCTTGTCCCCAAGTGAAGCCTCCGGAGGCTGACGTCACTGTCAGCATTCTTATCAGCGTTCTGGTCTTGTGAGACGTGGCCAGCCTCTCCCATCAAGCTCAGCTGATTGCTTTCTTGTGCTTTTTGCCATGTGGCGTATCCAAAGCTTTCGAAAGTTGTCTTAAAAACCAGCTGTGAAGTCTTCCGCACATGGAAGTGACACCCTAGCCTACATGCTGCACCAGCCCCACCCTAAGCACGCTGAGCCAGTGATGGAGTCTGGGCGTGGTGGTGGGAACCTGTGATCCCAGCACTAGGGAGGCAGAAATCAGCGTGGTGAGACCCTGCACAATAAACAAACAACCCCCCCAGGCCAAAAATCTGTGCTATTCACTTTCTCTTCAAGCAGTGGTTCTCAACCTTTCTAATGCCGTGACACCACGATACAGTTCCTCATGTTGTGGTGACTCCAAACCAAAAATTAATTTTGGTGGCTACTTCAAAACTGTAATTTTGCTACAGTTATGTTTCAGAATGTAAGTATGTGATATGCATTATGTATTCTCATTGCTA
Organism: Myocastor coypus; assembly: GCA_004027025.1. NCBI lineage: Eukaryota > Metazoa > Chordata > Mammalia > Rodentia > Myocastoridae > Myocastor > Myocastor coypus. The sequence goes on along the minus strand of PVJA010023319.1, from coordinate 10,454 downwards.
CAAATCAAACATAATTTAAATATAATGATTAATCACAAAAGCAATATTTAATTCTATGTTAAGAAATATTTATTACCAATTCCAGTAAATAACATTTCACCATGGCATAGCATGGGTTTAAATATGTATTTTCTGATGGCTTTAGGGGACCCCTGTGTTTTGGTCATTCGATCCCGACCAGGGTTGTGACCCACAGGCTGAGAAGCGCTATCTTATAGGGCATCTGGATATAACTCATAGCAAGTGCCTAGGTTTATAAATCACTTTTCACAGCATTTTTGGAGTTTGTTCAGCTCCAGATATAAAATGGCAGAGACATTTATTTGTAATAGAAATTCTCATTGTTTACTTTTTTTTTCCTGGTTCCACAGGAAATATGTATTTACTGGCATATGTTGTTGTGCTGGGGTGTGTGTGCATGTGTGTGTACATGTGTATTGTATAGGTATGTATGAGTACATATAATACATATGTTGTAGAAAAGTGAGAAATTGTGAAAAATTTCAAAGAATAAAGTTGCAAGCAATCCTTCCATGAGAAAAAATTCCACATGTTAATATTTTCTTCTTTAGCCTTTTTATTCTATCCACAGTATTTGTGTTGTTGGAAGCGCTGCTAGCACTCCGGCGTCTTTCAGTCCAGGTGCTGTTGTGCCAGGGGTGCATAGCTTCCTGCCGAAGCGTCCAGCCCATCCCGGCGTAGTAGGTCAGTGCTCGGTACTCAGCAGTGGGAAAGGGGAAGTTGAAGCTCAGAAAGGTTCAGCAGTTACCTGTGGGCCTCAGCTCCGGCTGCGTGTGGGTTCCAGCTTTTATGTTAAGGTTGTCTGGTTGTCTTTTCATTATTTATTTCTCCAGGTACTTGGCACAATGAAGCTAAAACTAGAAACTGACCTTCTATGACACGAGGTGTACAGTATATGAGATATTTACTATGAATCTCTTTCCTTAAGGAACTATTCAAAACAAGGTGATAGGAAATTAATGAATGAACAGATTTGTCCTAGGAAGTATTTTAAAGTAAACCTTCTGTAAAAATAATAACTAAGCCTGTGGAAGTGCTCACAGAGTTCTGAAAGACACTGATTTTGACCTCAGGGCATGTGTCCCTTCCCAGCTTGTGCCAGCAGTGGGAAGGGAGCGAGTCTGTGGCCCAGAGCCACTGGGCCTGTGTGGTGGGGCTGCGAGGCATGGTCCCCAGGCTCAGGGGCAATGTGTAGTCCACCAAGTGACTGTGGCATGCCCATGGCCTCTGCTGAGCAGTGTTACTAAAAACACAAGGTAATAAAATGCAAGACTCAGTGTCTGAAGCGCAATGCTGAAGTAGATACCGCGTTCTTTTAGCACCTATTCGTAGTCTGTTAAAAGCAGCTATGTCCCTAATCTGACAGACTAAAGTCGTAAAATGTAAGACTTCGGGCCTCACAAACACAGACCGCTTTTATTGGCTCTGCTTCTAAAGCCTTTGTTTACGATCATAATGTTGGCATTACCTTTTCTCCGTGCACTAAGTGCTGCCACGGGCCTGCCACAGGGAGCATGTAAAGTAGGGACAATCTCATCATGCTTTGCTGGATTCGAATTTTCTCATGGAAACGATAAAGCCCAGCCTAAAACCCCTTCTCTAAATTATAAGTGCACCCATAAGACCGACTTGAATGCCAATGCATTAAATATTTAATACACGACAAAGACCAAAGTGAGTTTTGCTTTTCTTTGGTTCTCTTCTGAATCCCACAAACCTATCAAAGCAAGAACCGCAGGAGTCCTAAGTGTAAGCATCATCTATGTGCCACCTAATTGGGGGAGGGTTTTGTCCCGAAGTGCGCTCCACATAAAATGGTTGAGCCGCACATGCCTGTGGCAGTTTAAGCTGTTTACGACAGAGAAGAATAATGGGGCAAAGCTCTGGTTTTGGTTTTAAATTTCCTAGATTTTTACAAATCCAAGCCTAAGTGATTCTTTGCCCATCCTGATCAGGTTTAATACTCACTGCGTGGGCTTTAAGTCCCTGGGGGTCAATCAGCTCCATACCATGCTTTCATATTTTAGGCTTTTTGAGTTTAAAAATACACTCATTAATTCAAATAACTGCCATTGCAGCATTCAATTTTTTTTTTTTTTTTTTTTTTTTGAGATGCTTGCTGCCTGAGCTGTTGCTCAGATAGCTAGACAAACACTTCCTAGGATGTGCTGTGTGGACCATGAGCCCCTCCGCAAGTGTCATGTTGGGGGCACAGAACTCAGGATTTTAGCAAAATGATAGTACTTTTCCCCTCCTGGCAAAAGCAATAGCTATCTCTTCTCCTCTGCCCTGTTTCTAAAATATAAATGGGCAGAAATAATCTGATTCTTCAAGGAAAAAGAAATTGTAAGAACAAACAAGAGTCTTCCATGTAACAAGTGCCGCTGGGGACAGTGCTGTCAGGGACGTGCCTTCCCCACTGCGTGGCAGCAGTGTGGATCCACGGTGTCTGCAGGCTGCGGAGACCCACCCGGATAGCCTCCCAGGCTGCTCCCCAGGCTCACTTGGGGCCCAAGCGGCAGCGGGGCGGCAGCAGCTCAGAGGTCAGGCTGTCCCCTGCTCTTCCTAAGAGCACAGGGCCCTTGGCACCTTCAGAGGCTACCTGCCTGCTTCCTCACACGTTCTTGATGTGAACCACACATAAGCAGGTTTGTTACCAGGGCTCGCTCAGTGGGAGGCCGGGAGTAAAGAAGCAGCAAAACAAAGAGACTCACCCACAGAGCTATGTCCAGCCCGCTCTGGAGTTCCTTGGCTCACCAACCTTGGCTTACCCTGGTCACGGTTCCTGTCAGGGTGACAGAGGAGCAGCCGTGCCACTGCTGTTCTCCTCCTCACCTGCATCTTTGCAGGTGTCCCCAGAGCCTGGCCAAGTTCCAGCCTGCATTGATTTGGGGGACAACAGAAACAGAGACTGCTAGCGTCCGGTGTGACAATCACCTGGGCCTCCCCAGAGATGGCCAGCTTGACTCTTGGGACGCCAGCTCCTTGCAAAGCTGGCCAGGGCTCATGTCACCTCTTTTTTCCCCCTGTGCTAGTAAAGCAACTGCAGTTTTTATCCCGATTAATAAATATTTACAGAATTAAACTGTGTATCATTTCAAAAATTATTTCTGATACTAATTCGGTGTCATATTCTGTGAAATGCTGTACTATGTACAAAATTCTCCTGTTTTAACACAGTGGGGAAGTAGCAGCATGAATACTGGCACACTCTGGTGTGGAAACATTTTGGAATATATAATTTTATCATGTATGATCTAATAAAATGCATGGTACAGTGTTGCTAGGCTTCAGGGAAAATAGGAATTTTTCTTACAGATGATAGTAATGGAAGAGCCAGTTCTACACACATAAACATGCACACACACACACAGATAGCCCTAGTGTAACAACTACAGGTAAAAGCGTGTACATGGCTCACGGGTGTGTGGTACATTAAGTAAAAATACAGAAATGACTTGATACTTTTGTTGTGGTTGTTGTCTTTTTGAGACAGGGTCTCACTATGCAGTTTCGGCTGGCCTTGAGCTCACACTAGTCCTCCTGCCTCAGCCTCCCAAGTGCTGGGGTTATAGGCGTGCACCACTGTGCCTGGCCTGGCTTGATTTTTATGAACCTTTTAAACTAAATCTTACATTGTGACAATCATCGCTTTCCATGTACTTTTTCTGTACTGATTTGTCAAAAAGCCTTGACAAAACTTTTTAGAAAGGAAGATTTCTAGCTTATTTATTAAACAGGGACAACAGCCACACAGCAGAGTAGTAGTAGGAGAGCTCCGGCCACTCCGCATGCACCTCCTTGGTATGTGAAGCCACCGCGCGCCTGCCAGGTTGCTCTGGAGCTGTTCTATGTGTGCACGTGCTTACATACACAGTGCGTTCCACACACAAGAGGGTCGAGCTTTAAATACAAGTGACGTCATAACAAATCCCCTTGTTTGCACGGGCTCTCACAGGAGAGAATGCACTTAATCCTCCGCCCGGGGTTAAACATTTACACCTACAGTGAATTTTCAGCCACAGGCTCATGTGCATGTTGGTTGCAAGCTTCCTGAGCCATGACTGCATGTCCCCAGGGCATCCATAACATGGTCGTGTGGCCCACGTTCCCTGTGGCACACAGTGTCCTCGTTTCACGACTACACACACATCTGGCTTCCAGCGTGTGAGGGTCCCAGTCTACACAGTCTGCCTTCTTACCAGCCTCAGCTTCTGACATGCTGGGCAAGACTGAACACGGGATGACTTCAGAAAGTCGTCTGTAGAAGTTTGGCAGAGAAACAAGACCAGCTAGTCACTTCTTTGTTAAATTCCGCCTACTTAAAATATCCTTTTGTCTTTTGCCATGCTGAGTGACTTTAGTTAACTCAATAATTCTTTCCATCATCCCCAGTGCCAACTCTTAGAAATGCTCGGGGCTTTTGGGCGTGTGCTTAGGCTAGGCTTTGTGACATTTTGATGTTAAGAATCAGTGTCACTGCTTGTTTTTTTGGCATATAATAAGTGTGCTTATTATCTTGCTTATTTACCTATTGGCTTATTCTTGCTAAACCCTAAGCTGTCCATGACGGCACGGTTTTTATCTTCCTTTCTGTTTCTTTATCACAGATGGCAACGAGGTATTGCGCCATTTAACTAAAGATGCTGCTGCACCTGTGCTAGAACATGGTTCTACTTGTGGAGGATGGCAGCTTTCTGTGACTCAAATTCTACTGTAATGAGTTTTACTGGTGCTGTACTTTAAGGGTAGACTTTTTCCACTGCTCTTGTTAGGAAAGTCAAAATTCTATATTTCTCTGGGCAGATGCTAAGAGAAATCCATGAGTTATGGCTAGCAAGAATATCTCAGTCAAATCTCAACCGTTGGGGCCAACTTGTTGTGGACCTAACATTTAGTATTTAGAGCAAAATGTGTACGAAATGCCTTGACAGTGGAGATGGAGTAGGTTTTCATTTATTCAGCTTCCTCCAGTTTTGCATTTATTTCTCATTTTTTCTGTACTTTCCCTGTCCATTTGCGTCTACCATGAAGCATGGCAGCCTTAGTTTGTTCCAATCTAAAGAGGTATTGCAAATTCTTTTCCAGTGTTGCTGGATTATTGGGGAAATCCAATAAAGACAGTGTGTGTGAATCTGTCCCTGAAGGCAACAGAGTGCCCTGGAAAGGGTTCCACTCCGGGAACACTTCAGGCTTACAGCAGTAAATGGGGAAATGGCCCGAGCTACTCATGTATGAAGTTACAGTGTGTTCCGTCTATTTAAGTCTTTTCTGAAAAAAGGTGAAGTAAAACTTTGAGTGAAAATTATTGAGGCAATGAAGACTAAAGTAGTTTGCACAATGTCTCAGAAGATAATTGAGCGCTGTTACTAATGTTACTGAATAAAAAATACAGTGGCACCTTGGATCACGAATGCTTTTGTTTATAAACAATTTGATTCATAAAAAAAGTGTTTGGCAAAATTTTGTTTTGGTTAGAAGACTCTGCGTTGGATGGCAAACATAATTCTGGCTAGGTCCTACCTAAACACAGATGTTACCTTCTTTTCCAAAATGGCAGAGCAAATTAATTTTGCTAATTAAGATACTTCTATACCATAATATAATGGATATGTTTTATATAGAATATGATAAAAAATATTCTTGTGGTTGTGCAATAATTATTCTTTTATTTTACAAATGCTTATTTAATACCTGCCCTTAATTCTAAGTGGATTAATGGAGGAGAAGTTTATAAAAGGAATAAGAAGTATTTGGGCGTGAGGAGAGGAGCTCTAGGGATCTAACTAAGGCCCTGGTGCATGCCAAGTGCAGCGGAGCTATCCTGTCCTCTCCAACAAGTCAGCATTCATAAGACAGGAGTGACCTCGGTGCTGTAAGTGAAAGACATTCACAAGGACCCATGGGTGGTTGGTGTCACTGAGGGCTCAAAGAGGTCATGATCACTTCCCGAGAATGTAAACCTAATGCCACTGAGTGATTAATTAATGATTAATGACTAGATCCTGTGAAATCATACTGATTACTTTGCTGCCTTTAATTTATAGATTTTATCTTTTTTTGAGGTTTACAAATGATATGTATATATATGTATATGTTTATAAACATACATAAAATATACTAATTATATATATATATATATATATATATATATATACACACACACACATAGAATAAGTACATTTACATATACCTCATATTTTTAGAAGCCTTGATAAACATCAGGCTTTCTCTGGACACCTCCTTGAGTTAAGAAGCTGAAAGAAAACGTTACCTCTGGTTGTGGCTCCTACCCTAGGGCATCACACCAGCACTCAGAGATGGATTCTCATGGCAGGATTTTCTGCAGAACTTTTGGTGGGCTCTGAATAAATCTGGGAACAAGGAGAAAGTTGAAAAAGATGTGAATTTTTATTAAATATGCTTGAAGCAGTTCAGTTCCTTAGAGAAAAACAATTTCAAGCTTCTAAGAGTTTTTGGGCAGCTGGGAAAGGAAGAGTCTGTGAATTGTTTCTCTCAGTTACCAGCGAAGTGTGCGGCTGGCTCTGTGTGCTGCGTTTGTGCCCTCCCATGGGGACAGATGCTCCTTTCCACAGTGGGTGCATGCACGGGTTTCCTGTACAGAGAGAAGGAATCAACTATTCCCTTTGAAGGCAAGTCCTAGTACCAGGGTCAGAAGCCTGCAGATCTCGAGTGATTTAGGTTTTCATGTTTAATTAGCTGGATGAACTCATGGTGCTTTCTGGAAGATCAATCATCTGCATGTTCTCTTTATAATTATTACTCTTTTAATGTACCATTATATGCATTTTATGCTTGGCATACATCATTAAATCCTCTTGCTTTGTAATTTAATTTAAAAGTGAACTTTATATCACGACCAAAAAACCCAAAGAAAGCCACAGCCACAGGCCATAGATCAAAAGTTGCCATAAAAATGAGGACCAAGGAGACACGCTGCGCCTTGAGTGCCAGTTCCGTGACATTGTCTGCACAGGTCTGCGTGCAGAGTATCTGCCGGTTGGAGATGCGCTGGGGAACAGTGCCGCCGCGGTGCCCCGCTAACCCCGCCTCTGCGGAGGCAGCAGTCGGAGAGGGATCTTACAAAGTTGCCTCAGAGCGCTCCCCTGCGGCTGCTGCTCAAGCACCTCCTGCGCGTTTATTTTGAGCTCACTTTGGGAAAGGGAGCTGCAGATGGTGCACTATCAACAGCTAGGTGCAGAAAAAGAGGTCATCTCAGTGCAGCACAAGTTTTTCTAGCAGCACTTATTAAAGAAGCTATCTTTCTTCCAGTAAAAATATTTGGTCTCTTTGTCAAAGATAAGGTGGATAAGTGTGCTTGAAGTTGATCCTTCATCTTTTATTCTGTTCCAGATCTTCACATCTGTTTTTTTTTTTTTTCCAGTACCATGCTGATTTTATTTATTTATTTATTTATTTATTTATTTATTTATTTATTTATTTTTGAGGCAGGGTCTCATTATGCAGCTCAGGCTGGCCTTGAGCTCATTTTTGTAGCCCAGGCTGGTCCCGAACTCACACTGATCCTCCTGCCTCAGCCTCCCAAGTGCTGGAATTACAGGCGTGTGCCACCATGCTCGGCTACCATGCTGATTTTATTGCATTAGCTTTACACTCTAATTTCAGGTCAGGGATTGTCACGGGCCTGCCATGCCTTTTTTACCCAAAACTATATGCTACTCGTTCTCTTCTAATTCCAAATGAATTTAAAGACTTCTTCCTAGATCTGTGAGGTATATTAATGGTGTTTTGATCAGGACTGCACTAAATCTGTGTAACAACTTTAGGAGGATGGCCATTTTCACTATGAACCAGTTATTCCTATCCCCGAATAAGGGCTATCTTCGTTTTCTGATATCCTTTTAGATCTCCTTTTTTGAAAAATAGAGAACTGAAACTCTCAATGTATAGATCCTTGTTATGGTTTGCATCTAGATGGCCGCTGAAAGCCTCATGAGGTCATGGGTTGGGCTTCCAGCTTTTATTAATTCATGGTCGCATGACTGTGAGTTCTATACCTGCCCCGGGGTAGCCTGCATACAGCATAAGGCAAAGATAGAGAGTCACTCTCTGCTGATCCTCCCTTTGTGCTCCTGCTGCTTTCGGCCACCATGAACTGTTGCTTTTTGCCCTGCACCACGCTTACTTGGAACCAGCCAAATATGAACGGGGATCTCCACAAACTGAGCTAAGTAAACGTTTCCCTCCTTTGTTCTGGGCGTCAGGCATTTTGTCTCAACAATGAGAAAAAAGAAAATAAGTTAATATTTTCTATCCCTCATTAGGTTGATTCTTAGGTATTTTAAGTTTTTGATGTTATTGTGAAGGGTGTGATCTCTCTAATTTCTCTCTCAATGAATTTGTTGTGTACAGGAATGCTATTGAGGTCTGAGTGCTGACTCTGTATCCAGCTACACTACTGAATCTGGTTATTAAACCTCCAAATCTTGTGGCACTATCTTACCCCATTTCATATTTTTAAATGCTAGTTGCAATTCATTAAGTTGGTTTGAAAGTTTGCTAGTAGTCACCACTCAGATTTCAATACACTGAAATGTGATCTTATCCACTAACTTTGTTGAATTGTGGATGGTGATTTGGACTGATACAGTGATGACTAGATTTATCTTTGGAATCCGTCCGCATGGGGAGGGTGGGCTGAGTAGCTTTGAAGAAAGGTCTTGAATGAAGACAAAGAGTAGACACCACTCTAAGGAAATATGAGCGCCATATACTATGGCTACAACATTGGTAATGAAGATGGGAGAAATGGTGAAGAGCCAGTTAAGAGAAGGGGAGGGGCACGTAGAAGGATTGTCGTGGGCTCTGGTGATGGGCTGCAGGTCTATAATTGTCTATAGTTGAGCTTTTGGCTTCTACTTTGAATAATGAGATACGATGCCATTTACAAGAGTTAGGAATATAGACAGAGCTAGTTTGGGGAGTTTTGAGAATTTAGAATTGGAAAAATGGCCAGAGATGCCTGCATGCCACTTACAGTGAGCCACGGAGCCACGCCACCCATGTTTGGCTCAATTGAAACCATAGATTTAGCTAGGACAGCACCCAAGGAGAGGGAAGTGAGAAGTGTAGAGTGAGAAAAGCCTGGGGCAGAAGCCGGAGTCTGAGAAACAGGAGCATGTAAGGCCCAGGAAGGTAACAGAAAGGACAGGAGGTGGGGTGGGGTGGCCCGGAAACACCAAGAGATAAGAGGTTGTCAGGCAGGAAGAGACCACGAGCCTCTGCACCAAGAGGCTGGGGTCAAGACAGTCCCGTCTACTGTTGTCCATGAAGCCTTTAGGACAGACTTCATGGAGGTGTGGGTGGAACCGGTGTGGGCTTGAAAAATAACAGAAATGCAGCTGATAGACCCTTACCCAGTCTCAAAGGATTCTGTCTGGGAAGGGAAACTGAGGTAAAGACAAAGGAACGGGGAGGGAACGAACATGTGAATGAGTGGCCGGAAGTGGAGAATGTCATTTTGAGGGATTGTTTTGGCCATTGTTATATTTTTTAATTTAAGAAGGGAAAGACGTGAGTGTGTGTGTAGACTTGAGCTCAGTGACCCAGCAGGGAAGGTGACTGGGAGGAAGATGATGAAACAGAACCCATCAGCAGCTTGAAAGGTCTGTGGCTGAACCAAAAACCGTGGAGTTCACTGTGGCCAGGTGAGAGGTGAAGGGCTGGGCTGGGCAGGCAGAGGTGGGTGTTGCGGGTACCCCAGAGGGTTGTGGGTGTCGGCATGAGTGGCTGAGCAGCACAGATCTGGGCTATCCATCTTCTGCAGCACTCCACAGTCCATGTCAGGGGCCAGAGAAGAAAAGTGGTGGATCGATTCTGGATCAGGCTTATGTCAGAGTTGTGCCTAGGCAGGAGCAGGCCTGGGTGCGACAAGAGTAAGAGGAAAACAGGCCAAGAGCAGGCAGCATGCTTCACCATGGAGGTCCTTTGTAGAAGGCGGGAATTCTTGTCGTTCTACATACCTTCCTAACATGGGCAGAGAGAGACCTTCAGGAAGGCCATGATCAAGTGTCCTTGAAGGAGGAAAACGAGAGAAACTGCGCTGGGCTTTAAGATGAAGAGATCAGTGTTTGGAGGAAGAGGCATTATGGGGACTGGCATGGACACGAGTTGGTGAGAGTCCCAGGAACATACTGGGCAGGATCAGAACTGCAATTTTTTGTCTGCTATGAGATGTTTTCAGGTCCATGGCATTTAAGGATTTGGTCAGGGAATGTCCATGTGAGCATTTTAGAATTTGGAAACAGGGAGGGAGGCAGGGTGGTCAGGAAGACAGATGGGTGGACAGACAGACAAAGAGGGACCAGGAGAGATGGAGAAGAGAGGAAGAGAGGGTAGCACAGAGAGAGAGAGAGAGAGAGAGAGAGAGAGAGAGAGAGGAGAAGAGAAGA
>PVJA010023318.1:0-33132 GCA_004027025.1 Myocastor coypus | reverse complement strand
AAGAAGAAGAAGAAGAAGAAGAAGAAGAAGAAGAAGAAGAAGAAGAAGAAGAAGAAGAAGAAGAAGAAGAAGAAGAAGAAGAAGAAGCCATATGAAGATTACTAAGATTTTTTCTGCGGTGGAGCTGAAGTCATCACCTATGGCAAGGCTCCTCATTTTCCTCGAAGAACCCTATGGAAAATCCAAAACCAGATTTTTTTTTTTAAATTTAGAATGTATGTATTCCCAGGGAGGAAAAAAAAAAAGAAAAAAAAACTTTAAAACAATACATGGGCTCCCATCTTTCTCATCATGGATATGGACTCCTCAGGGTCCAGTTCAGCAACAAACCTCTGTAGAAGAGGCATGGAGCTCTGCATCCTGAGGCTGCCTGACCTCCCGGACCCAGTGGAGACCGACTGCCATCACTGTGTCACTCTGTCATGTGTACTTGGTTTGCTGTCTCCAGCTCCCCAGGGAGGTCACCAGCATCGTCAGTTCCAGATGGTCCCCACCGGGGTCAAAGCATCCAAGACAGTTGGGAATCCTCAGAATTCATGAAAGAGGAATGCCAGTGAGTTTAAAAGTGCTAGGGCTCACTGGCACTGATTTTGTGATTGGCAAGCAAGCACTCACTAGCAGCCTTATTGGGGCCACCTTGCTCACCCCAGGAGAGGAAGGCTTGCTTCATCCTTCCCTGAATACTCATTTTTAAAAAAATTCCTAGTTAGGGAGGATTTCAGGTTAGCTCAGTGGTTCAAGCACCTGCATGGACAATCTCAGTCAGGCACAGGGGATGGCAGTCTGATCCCCAACTCCACCCTTAAGGCAGCCTCAGTCATCCAAAAAAAAATCCTTCTCAACTTAAAAAAAAAAAAAAATCCTAGTTAGATACCTATGATATCACTTATTAAAACAAAACAAACAAAAATGAGCTGGAGATATAGCTCAGTGGCAGAGAGGTGGGTTAGCATGATGGAGGCCCTGGAGTCTGCCCCCAGTGAGAGACGAGGGAGAGGGGAGGGAAAGGGTAAAGAGGGAAGAAGAGGAAAGAGGAGAGGAGGGCAGGGGAGAGAAGAAGGGAGAGGTGAGGAGAGGAGAAGAGGAAGAGGAAGAGGAGGAAAAGGAGTAGGAGGAAAGAAAAGAAACCGAGTCAGACACACTGGGGTGCGTGCGCCTGCCGTCCCAGCACTCTAGGAGGCCGAGGCAGTGGGACCGCAAGGTGAGCCCAGTGTGACTTAGAGACCCTGTCTCAAAAAAGATAAACACTGCCTGGGGCTGTAACTCAGTGCAGAGGCGCGGGGTTCAATCTCTAGTCCTGTGATAACAAGCGAGCAAGGGGGAGAGTTTGGGGAACGTAGAGCCCAGTGAAGTTGGGCCTTTGACAGCTAATTAGATGTGACGGTTTCTTCCGTTTCCCCACACCACCCAGCCTGTTGCCACCCACAGGCAGGAGCTCAGAAGAGGTGAAGGGCTGGAGTGCAGCCCAGTGGTGAGCGCTTGCCTAGCCTGTAGGAGGCTTTGGGTTCCACCCCCAGCACCAGAGGTGCATGTGGACACACACACACACACACACACACACACACACACACACACACTCCATCCCAGTCTAGTGAAGATCTTTCCAGTTAAAGCCAGCAGAAGATGGAAGGGCCAAAGGCTCCATGGTGCTTTGTTACCTTGGCGTGCTGTGCTATGTGCTGCTGGCCAGGGATGTTCATCGCTGGCAGCTCGGCAACCATGGAGTCTGCGTCTCCTCTTGGACTGCAGTTCTCTGTCTTTGGACCAGGAGCCATGTTGTGGGTGATCTTAGAGTCTCTCTCTCTGAAGCCTCTAACTAGCCCTTCCTGAGTTGCCTGTGTGGGCACTGGCCACAGACATGTCCAAAGGCATCCACCAGGGGGTGTAGGATTCCCTTCCAAGGGTATGACAGGCCAGGCCAGGCCCTAGAGAGGAGAGGACACTCGAGTTTCCCCACCCAGTCTTGGAAGAATCCCAGATGTCCAAGGATGTGATGCCTGCCCAGGGCACAGCTGGCATCGCACTATCTCCTTTTCCAACCTGTGGTGTGATCTTAGCCACACCTCTCAGCAGCTAGTCCTGTTAGCCCTATATTTCTGGCATCTGGTAATCTGGGGCAGCCATCTCTGGGAAACACCTCTGTGATGTGTTCACAGCTGATTCCTGTTGAAAGCAGAAATCCTGGAGCTGGTTGGGGGGGGGGGGTCCCCTGACTCTTGTCCTCTGTCCCCGGCCACTGAGAACAGAAATTGTGGCCAGTGTGACTTCTGCCTGACTAGGGGCAAAGACAGGTGAAGGTGGGTTCCAGCACTGTCCCTGGATGTCCTAAACCCAGCCCCCCCCATCGCCCATGGATAAAGCCAATACTCTGACCACTGCTGCCACCACCCAAACCCCCCTGCACAACATGGGGACGCTGGTGTGACTGTGCTTGAGGAACCCCTCTGATGCTGGCTTGTGCTGTGATTCCAGTGGAGCTCTGTGTGGTTCTGTGATAGAGCCATGCCCAGGCCTGGTCTCTGGGGCTTGGGCTGGTGCTGGTGGTCTCTCATCACCCACTGCACACTGTGCCCTGCTTGAGGTATCTGAACACATCTTTCTCACACATGCCTCACATGGGAAACCCTCCAGGCCAGCTCCTGAGGTGGGGAGGTACAGCTCTCTTTGGGGAGCACCATTCCCATGGGACACCGAAAGGAGCCTGAGCTTCTGCTAAGGTGGGCAGGCACTTGCTAGCCCTGCAGTGACCCTAAGATTCCATCCCAGCCCCAGAAAAATAGCCATCATGAAGAAACTAAATAATAACAAGTGCTGATTATTATTTGTACACTAGTAAACTCATACAATCTCTCTGGAAATCAGTATAGAGATTCCTCAAAAAGCTAAAAGTAGAAATTCCACTTGACCCAGTTATTCCCCCTAGGAATCTTGCCCAAAGAGTTCAAGAAAACATATTACAGGGGTCTGCACACACCTGTGTCTACAGCGATACAGTTCATAATAGCCAAACCCTGGAAGCAGCCCATGTACCCATCAACAGATCAGTGGGTAAAGAAAATGCACTCCCACATCGTGGAGTACTACTCTGCCACAAAGAAGCATGAACTTGAGTTATCTGTAGGAAAATGGAGGCCCCTGAGACCACAATGTCAAGTGAAATAAATCAGACACAGGGGTTCACATGTTGCATGGTTTCTCTTCCAGGAGCAGCCCAAAGTATAAGCAAAGAACCAAGTAAAAGCTAGACAGGAGCAGACAGAAAGCCAGCCTGCAAGTGGGGGGCTGCAGGGGGAGGCATGGAGGGCAAGGAGGCAGCAAAGGAATTAAGACATGTCATATACCTCTCCTGAACCCCAAAATGAATGCAGTCATGATTTATTGCAAACATGAACTAATAAAAGAAATGTTAAAAGAATTTATACAAAAGCAATGAGAGAAAAACCCACATCTCATCCCTGGCTCCTCGAGTCCACCGTGTCCTACCTTCCCTGATCCTCGTCCCTGTGCTCCAGTTTAGTCTTGCTTCCCTGGGGAGTGGCTCCTCGCCTCCCCTGTGTCCTGAAGGTGTGCGGCAGGTCCCCCGCCCAGGGTCTCCATGGCACCCAGCCTCTCACTTCCCTTTTCCTGGAGCTGCTCAGTGTCACGATGGCAGGGTGCGCATGCAGGACCCGCCAGCCCTCCTAGCTGCACCCCAGGAAAGGGCCCAGCGACTGCCTCCGTGGGGGCAACACCATCTCCCAGACATGGGGCAGCTCCTGGGGCCCATCTCAGCGTCCTTAAGGTTCAACATGAGCCTCCCAGACAAACAGCAGGCAGTAAGGTGACAATCTCAGCCCAGTGAGGAGTGGTGTCTCTGAAGTATCCCCTTCCAGTGACCTCTGCTGGCTCAGGCAGGTGCTCACCACTCAAGGATTCCTGCATTTTCCCATTGTGGGGTGACATGAAGCTTCTCTCCTGATTCATTTGGAACACAGAGGGATGACTGTGGACGGACACAGCTCGAAAGTCAGTCTGCAGGCCAAGGAGCAAGGTAGCCCACTGGCCTTAATAGATGGGAGCCCTGTTTCTCACCAAGGTCAGGGTCAGCGGACAGGCTGAGGGGGCACAGGCAGCATGAGGTCAGGAGGAAAGAGGCCTCCAAGGAGTGAAGGATTCCTGAGATGGGGATGATTGAGCTGAGGGATTTGTGGAGGGACTCTCATTAAGCCCTTGAAGATCTCTGCAGATCCTTCCCTCTGAGAGGCTAGATTTGTCTCCTACATCTTCAGCTAGAGACGTACTCACAGCTGGTTCATGTGCTCCATCTTGATGAAAAAAAAAAAAAAAAAAAACAGCGACAAGGGACACAGGACGTGTGCTGAGCCTCAGCATGTTGTCTGCCTGTCCATGTGGTCTGAGCAGGAGCCTTTGGACCCTGGGGCTGGTCTCAGAGCAGCAGGTGCTGAGAAAACACAGAGCTTCTGGGGTCGAAGGTGTCTACAAATATATACTGTTCTCTAAAGGGGGAGGAGAGCTTCTGGAAACTGCAGATTTCAAAGCGCCCCTGATACTGTCGCTATTAGTCTGATTTTGTTGTTATTACAAAGTACTCAAGGCTGGATTTTTTTTTAAAAAGTATGTTTGGCTTTCTGGAGTTGAAAGTTCTGGAGATTGAAAGTTCAAGATCAGGAAGCCCAATTGATTTGGCCTCTGATGAGGAACTGATGACAGGTGTCATCTCAGTGGCAAGAACAAGTTCAGAAGAGGTCACAGGAGACGAACAGGAATTCAGGCATCAGGCTTGCTCCTCTGTACCAACTCCCACTCACTCCTACAGGACCTGATAATGTCCTCTGAGAACTACATTAATTTATTTCAAGGACAGTGTGCCCAAGGACCTAGCCATCCTGCTGGAGGTCCCCATCTAGAACAGAACTTCCAGAAACCACAAAGAGCAAGCTATGTACCCACAGCACCACGTGGTATGCTGCCCTGTGCTCTTGGATCTGGAACTTTTTGAAAACCGTGGGTTCAGAAACACCTATGGATCTCAGCTTGGAGAAGAAGTCTACAGTCAACCTCTAGCCCACACTAGACCAGCCTAGAGGGCCACAGCTCAGAGGGAGGAGAAATCTTATTTGGTCTCCAGGGTTCATGGGAGACACAGAAAGGAGTCAACTACTGACCGCTGGCATCAAAGTGGCCCTTGTTACTCAGCCAGTAACAAGAAGGCTGAGATTCCATGATTCCTACTGCATGGCTGAGGCAGGGAGCTTCAGAGAGCTGTCTTGTCCCCCATGCCATTTCCTGATCTGGAATAGAAATGACCTGTCTGTCAGATAGAGGTTTAGGGTGTGGTGATTTTTTGTGTTTGTCTTTTTGAGACAGGGTTCTGATATGTAGTTTGGGCTGGTCTTGAGCTCACTTTGCAGCCTAGGCTGGTCTCAAACTCCAAACAATCCTCCTGCCTCCACCTCCCAAGTGCTAGGATTACAGGTGTGAGCTGCCACACCCTGCTGGCTTTGGTGATCTTGATCAACCTGGAGATAGTTCATCTTTCCCCTGGAGGTCTAAGAAAGCCCCATCACAGTTCCAAGGGAGAACATATGGTGTTTTGCTGACTTCTTTTGCAGGACTATACATCCACAGGCTCAAGGCCCAAAAGTCTGAACAGGCAGCACTAACATGGGTGGAGAAGGGAGCCTGCTCAGTAGCCTCTCATGATACCTCCAGGATGGCCCTTCTGCTTCTGGAACCCATGGGGCACAGCTGTTTTGAGGCCAACAGCACCTGCATCTCACCTGCCTATGGACAGAGGGGTCCTAAATGGTGGCAGGCACTTCAAGAATGGCACACCTCATGGCTGAGGCTCAGGTTGGTTGGATTCCACTGCAGAGCAGGTAGGATGTTGCATGCTGGATGCCCAGGGCACTCTGGCTGGAATAATGGGAGTAACAAACACATGAGCCTTCATATTGCTTACAGTCTTTGCCTCTCAGGGAGCATGAGGAGAAGACCCAGGATCTATGTGGATGGAACATTCTAGAATATTCTAGAACATTCTGGAAAGATCGTGCTTTCCTTCTGCCGCTAGTGGGCTCTTTTACTGGCCAGTTGCTTGCCACTCCCTGGGCCCACCAGTCCAGATGGGTCCTGTCCTCACTGCATAGCTTGTCTCTAGTGAGCTCCAACCTATAACAGGCTCACCAGCACATAAGATATGGGTATGCTGTCACTTTGAAGGTGATGGGGAAGTGAGAACCTCCTGGCCCACTTCCTGACAGAACAGGTGTTGAGTCCTTGCAGGAAACTCCAGGTGGGATAGTGGGGGTCATTGGGCATGAATTGTCACAGGTGGGAGGCTGTGTGCCCAGTGGTACTCCATGACCTTGGATGTTCAAGAAAGACGCCTGCTCCAGCCAAACTGCAGGAAGCTGTGGGGAGGATGAAAAGGGAAGAAAATTTTTCTCAAAGATCTGTTGTTGGCCCTGCTCCCAGGAAGCACAGAGATGGTAGCCACGCATATTCTGAGTGACATCTGAGGGCTTGGCCATGCATGCGCATTAGTAGAATGTGGCTCTTGGCACACCCACTGCCACTCCAGATACCCTCAGAACTGCCTGGGGGCAACCTCACCCCACACCCTGCATCCAACAGCCTACCTCCTCTTCCTGGCCCAAGCTGGCCAGGGTAACTGGAGGAACATTTTCCCTGCTGCCCACTATGTGGAAGTCACTGAGCCCCTCTCTGCTATTCCCTCTCCTGCTGCACAATCATGGGGGACTTCAGAGTCAATTTTGTTAATGAGAGAATCGAAAGTATATGTGTGTAAAGGTCCTTCCTAGAGTTGGGAACAGTTGGGAGACTTCCTTCATGAAGGCTATGCTGCTTTTTATTTATTTGTATTTCTTATATATGTTTGATAGAGAGTGTCACTATGCAGCTCAAACTGGTAGTGATCCTCCTGTTTTCAGTCTCCCCAGCACTGGGATTACAGGTGTTCACCACCACACCTGGACTCAGTGGCCAGCTCAGAGCCTCCAGGGGCAAAGCTATCTCTCTGGCCATTGTGCTGCTTTTTAAAGCTGAGCCCTGGAGGCTCTGCCTGGCAGTGAGGAGGGAATCCAGAGCATCTCCTCTCACGCCAACAAGTGCTGTTAGGTGTTGCTTCTGTCACAGAGTCAGACATGCTTATCAGTGAATGAAGGTTTTGGGCAGAGCAGAATGCTACTATAAAAGCTTGCGCCTCATGGTGAGGAAAAATGAACTGCAGGTGGAGGAAGAAGGGTAGAAACAAATCTGCTTACAATATACAATGGCAAGGAAGTAAAAGGTATAAAGTCAAGGAGGAATGTTTCTACTAGCTGAGAAGGGATTTTGCTAAGAGCATCCATGGAGTTTCTCAGTACCACACCCTTCCCTGGCTTTAAAGGAGTTCAAAAGGAGTTTGGGCCACTGTGCAAAAGCTATGATCTCTACCCCATGTGAAACTACATACACGTTAGGGTCTGATCTGTGCAGTAGTCATGCAGCATCCATACAGAACTATGCGCCCTTCAGCCAACAGCTTGGCTAGGGAGGGTCCCAGCAGCCCAAGGGTGCCTGGCAGATGTGTTTGTAAGCTCCTGAGAGGATCATGACTCAGCAGACTCTATTTTGGATTTCCTGACTCCATTTTGGTGCCTTAATATCTACTAGTTAATGCCTGTCTAATTCCTGTTCTAAGAACAAAGATAACCAACGAGGTAAGATTTTTGACTGTTGGAAACAGGGTCTTTCTATGCAGCTCAGGCTGACCTTGAGCTCACTTGATAGCCCAGTGTCAAACTCTCAACAATCTTCCTCCTCAGCCCGCAGAGCACTAGTATTACAGGCATATGCCACCAAGCTCAGCTAAGATTTTTCATTTAAATCTACGTTAATAAAAGGCCCATTGTCATCAATTACCCCCCGCTCCACACACATGGACTCCGAACACATTCATCCTATCATTCTTGCCACTTTCTGAAGCAGTTCTGGAAGTCCTCTTTTGTGAGGGTCTCTGTGCCGCTGTGGCTGCTTTCAGGTCCTACTGAATGTGTTTCCCTTTCATGCTCATTTTGACTTTGGGGAACTCCCACAGTGTCAGATCTAGTGACTAAGGTGGACAAGAACACACTGTTTTTATCACTTCTCCTTATTAGTTCTTGTTTGCCGCCCATGAGGAGGGCCTTCATCCCGGGCAACTGGCACATGACCACATCACATCTCAATCCTCTTCACTCCTCTTTCTCTTCCCTCTTCCCGTCTCCCCATCCCTAGATCTCCTTGCCATCTCCACAAAATCTACCTGCTCAAGGCAAGATTCTAAGTATTGAATTCCAAGTTAAGTTTTAAACACCAAAGCTTGCCAGCCCAAGACCACCAAGGGACTACATAGTGATCACACATGGAGACACCACATCTCTGGTGGGCGTGTCCGGGTGGGCGTGGTTACAGGACAAGTCTTGAGAGGGCTGATGCTCCTCCGAACTGGGAAGCTGCCCCAACAATGTCTGCCCTTCTGAACATGTGAGCCTGTGCTTGCCAGGAACACGTCTGCTGCATACGTATTTCAGTCTGTTCAGGTTGCTATGACAAATCACCATACATGGGGTGATATATGAACAACACCACCTGCTAGCAGGCCCACTTCTTTGCACCAGCACTTTAGGGGTGAAGATTCAACATACGAAGTTTAAAGGGAAACAAACTTTCAACCCTTGTATCAATAAACTTAGGTAGTTAGCCTCACCTGTTGTGGTTTACCAGGGGTTCTTGTAGGGCAGTCACCACAGCTTTGAAAATTGCAGTTTCTATTTGCATTGTTTCCTGCTCCAGCATATGTCTTTTTTCTGTATCATGTGTAATTTTTTTTTTTTTTTGTCTTTTTGAGACAGGGTCTCGCTATGCAGTTGAGGCTGGTCCTGAGCTCACTTTTGTAGCCCAGGCTGGTCTCGAACTCGCACCAATCCTCCTGCCTCAGCCTCCCGAGTGCTGGGATTACAGGCGTGAGCCACCACGTCTGGCTCATGTGTAATTTTGAAACATTTCTATTAGTAATGTTTGTGGTACAAGATGATATATGTATTATGAGGAGTGGGGCACATGCATGACACATCTTAATTATTTTGGTGGTGGTCCCCATCTGCACCTACTCCCTGATCCCTCCAACTCTTCTCCTCTCCATTTGCAGTCTCTACTTCCATTTTTTCTTCAGCTCTCTCTTTTTTAAAAATCTCTTTTCCGCGGGGCGTGGTGGCTCACGCCTGTAATCCCAGTACTCGGGCGGCTTAGGCAGGAGGATTGGTGCGAGTTCGAGACCAGCCTGGGCTACAAAAGTGAGCTCAAGGCCAGCCTAAACTACATAGCGAGACCCTGTCTCAAAAAAAAAAAAAATAATCTCTTTTTCTTTCCTTCCCTTTCTCCATCTCTTATACCCCTTCCCATTTGAAAGAGATCTCCCTGCTTCCTGTTGTCTAGATTTTAATTGCTCTTTAAATTGTGAGGATCTCGTATAAAAGAAACCAGGTGATAGTCAAGCTAATATCACACATAATTTTCAAACTGTTGCCAAATTAAAATTATGTGCCCCATCTTCATCCATCAAAATCTATTAAGGTGTAACACGAAAGATTTGCTTCTCTGCCAAACCCCTTAGCATGTCCACCTTCACTCTACATCTATTAATTTTATTTTATTTCTGATTCTTCTGATGATGATATTTGCAACTCTAAACCTGAGTTTCTCAGGCAGGGGCCTTTTCTCTAAGTCTCCCTGTAGCACTCACCCTGGAACAGTTTTCCATTTTTCTCTTCTGTTTGGGTCTCCTGTTCCTAAAGTCAGATTTCTTCTGTTGCATCATTTGAAGCTCCAAAAGGTCATGATGGTTGAGAGCTAAACTCTAGACTCAGGTACTTGGGCGTAATTCCCTGGGCAACGGCATAGTAGCTGCATGACTCTGGACAAGTTACCTAATATCTGCCTTTTATTGCCTCGTGTGCAAAAAAGGGATTACAGTGATAAAAAGTCACCCAATATGTAGCGCCATAGTGAGCATAAAGCTGATCAATACATATACAGTGAAGTGCTTAAACAGTGCCTTGTTTTTTAGTAAGCCATTATAAATGCCAGTTACTATTGTCAATGTTTCGCCAGAGCATATCCTTATGTAATTTTTTTCTGATGCAGTATTAAGGACTTACCATGTTTAGTGCATACAATGTCTTTATTTTGCTTTCTCATTTGATTGACACTCTGGGAGATACAAAGTTAGTTATATGTTTGGAGTATTCCTAAAGAATGTTGAAGGCATTATCTCAGGGTGCCCTGGTCTCCTGTTGCTGGGGAGAAATCCAGTGCAACCTAGCTAGTGCCCTTCTGTGGGAACCTGTTCTTCCTATTTGTGAGTGTTTAGGATCTTCTCTTTAGGTTTGGTGTTTTGAAATGACACAAGAATGTGTCTGGGTGCCAAACAACCTCTTCTTCATGCTCAACCCAGCACTGGACAAACATCTTCTAGGTGAACTCTGGTAAATTTCTCAAACTAATAATTTTATTTTCTTATTATTTCTTTCTGAGTATTATCTCCTTGCAAGTTCCTCTTTGACTCTTTTAGGATTACTGTTTGATAAAATGTTGGACTTACAGAACTGATCCTCCATGCCATCTACAGTTTTCTTTTTATTTTCCAATTTTTACTTTGGAAGTTTTCCTGTACTTTATCATCCAATTCTTTCATTAAAATTCTTATTTTTAATTTTCAAGAATTCTTCCCCACTCTCTGAGTGCTCCTGTCTCAGAGAAGCCATTCTCATGCATGAATGAAATACCATCCATTTTTTCTAACATATTTGATAGAGTTGGGTGGGCATTTTGCTTCGCATTCTCTGTTGGAGGCAAGCTTTCCTGCTAGCACATGGTCCCTCCACCTCTGCTACTATTTTCTAGGTGCCCAGTGAGCACCTGATGTCCATCCAAAGCGTGTGCCAGCATTGAGTGTAGAGGATGTTAGAAACGCTAAAACTAAGGCACCCCAGTAGCCCAAATCAGCCTGTACAGTTTGCTGATATCACATATGAAAACTATTTGAATGGGCTACAGGTTAACTGACCAGGTGCAGGTCTCTGTTTCATACCCTGGCCCACAGTCAACCACTGCAGCACTGTCCGATTGCTAGGGGTCACTTGCCCCCACCAGAGCAGATCTTGAGCGTCAAGGCTAAGGCTCTGGGGAGGGAGGGAGCAGCCCTATAGTCCTACATCACACCTGAAGCAAAGTTGTTTCATTCATTCTGCTAGAGGTGGACAGAAACTCTCCTAGGCTCCTAGGCTCCCAGAAGACTGTTTCTGGCAGCCACCATGATTATTTTTGAGCTGATTTATATATTTATGTATACATAAATACTGGGAATTGAACTCAGAACTTTGTACTTGCCAGATAGGCGCTTAGCCCACTGAGCTATCTCCCCAGCCCTCCACCATGATTATTGAAACAGATAATAGGATATGTTTGCCATCTGAGCAGGCTGCAGTGGGGATGAAGTATGGGTCTCCCATTAACACTAACAGCACCTGTAGAATGACATTAAAGGTGAACTAGGGGGAGCAGAGAAAGGACACTGCACAAGAAAATTTTCCAGAGAGAATAAGAAGTCCAGCAGAAGTGATTAATGAGGAGGGAATTCTGTGTATCTGAAGGCATTCCAAATTGACCCTTATGTTGGCAGCTTGTTCAGCCAACCCAGTGAACACCAGGAATTGAACCAGGGCCAGAGCCATAGCTGCACCTTGCTTGCCTTTACATTTTGATGAATCTCATAAATGCTGT
The DNA here is from genome assembly GCA_004027025.1 of Myocastor coypus. NCBI lineage: Eukaryota > Metazoa > Chordata > Mammalia > Rodentia > Myocastoridae > Myocastor > Myocastor coypus. The sequence continues at coordinate 21,306 of PVJA010023318.1, read as the reverse complement.
TTTACTTCCATCCTCTTTGTTAACTAACTGGTGGATTAAATTTGACCTTTATGAGCAGGTCTTCTCATTCAATTTTAATAGTTTTGTGATGCTTCATCTTGATTGCCAACTTGATCAGCAAGAGCGATGCATGGGAGATCAGTAGAGCACACTTCTGGGTGTGTCGGGTGTGCCTTGGCACTATGACCTGGCATGCCACATCTGGTCCCTGGCTTTTGGTTCTTCCCATGCCCTCTGCTCTCTGGTTGCCACAAGGTGAGCAACTGTCCTCTGCTAGACCCTTCTGCTCTGCTGTTTCTGCTGCAAAGCCAGCTGACCAGGGACTGAAATCTCCGAAACAGTGGGCCACAATAACCTTCTCGGTCTTCAAGGTGTGCACAGCAGGTATTTTGCCCCAGCAACTGACAGGGGATGCCTACCAGCTACAGTATAGCTATTCCAGGTTAAGTACACTTGGCTGTCTGTATTTCCTGGAAGTTGGAAGTTGAAAAGGCCTTTTATTGCTCGTAGTGAGCTATAAGCTTCCTAGGGCTGCAGTAACAAAGAACCATGAAATGACTGGCTTCAAAGAATAGAAACTCATTCTCTCAGGTAGAAACCAGAAGGCCAAAATCAAGGGGTTAGCAAGCAGGACTGGCTCTCTCCTGGGGACTCAGAACAAACATACCTCTCTCCTATCTCCTAGGAGTTCCTGACAGCCCTTAGAGCTCTTGGTTTACAACTGCATAGCTCCAGTCTTTGGCTCCACTGTCACTGTCTTTCCTCTGTGTGTTGATACCATCACATGACAAGTTTCTGCCTGCTCCCCTTGTCTTATAAATTGCGGCTTAATTATATCTGCGAGGACCCAATTTCCAAGTAAGAGTTCATTCACAAGTCCAGGACTTGAAGGTATCCTTATGACAGGGAGACACAATCCGACTCATAGCAATGGCTTACATATAAAATTAAACAAGACTGAATGATGATGAATTAGGAAATCTGAGACAATAGGAAGAAGAAAGGAAATTGAATCTATAGTGGAAAAAAAAGTTTCCCATCAAACAAAAACCCGATACCTGGCAACTTCTCTGTTGAGTCCTAGCAAACATATATACATTCCTTCATTTATTCACTCACTTGTTCATTCATTTCTAACAAACACAGAAATAACACTGATCTTCAAACATTCCAAGAAATTAAAGAGGGGAACACTTCTGAACTCACGAGACCAGGATTATTCCAACATCAAAAGGAGACATGGACATTGCAAGAAAAGAAACTAGCAGGCCCCAAACTCTGATGAGCATAGATACAAAAATCCTCAATAAATGCTAGGAACATAAATCCATCCAGATCTTAAAACGATCATTTGGCAAAATGAAGTAGGATTTATGCCTGGAATACAAGGACAGTTCAACATATGGACAGCTGCAAATATGATGTACAATGTGAACAGAATGAAGAAGCATCTCATTAGATACAGAAAGAGGATTTGGCAAAATTCAACCATCATCTATGACAAAAAAAATTAACAAATCCACCAGAGAAGAGCTATAGCACAGCACAGTACAGTCCATGTGTGACAACTGACACCAATAACTGCTGTCCTCCAGACCCCACGGACTGTTTTGGTTCTCTGGAAGGAGTTAGGAACTCAGGAAAGTCAGACAGAAATTCTAGTTCCTGACCCTTCAGCTCTCAGCCCTGATTGCACACTTTGTTTCTTTTCCTTCTTTTTAAAGTGATTTTTATTTATTTGCTTTAAAATATATTTTTGTTTTGATAGATAGAACTTAGAGATATTGATGGGATACAGCATGAGGCTGCTTTAACTATGGATGAAAGGAAAAGTTTTATATTTTAGTAACCGTTTAAAATTTTAAGTTTTATTAATGCCCCAATTTCAAGTTATATTGCAAAGCTTTATCAGTAAAAATAAACAACCATAGTACTGGTGCAAAAATAGACATGTGGATCAGTGGAACAGAATGGAGGACTAAAAAATAGCTTCAGGTGCATTTATAACTTCAAGTACATTTAGCTATCTGATTTTTAACAGAGGGGGCCAAAAAATATACACTAGAAAAAAAAAAAAAAAACATTCTCTTTAGAATAATAGTGCTGGGAAAACTAGCTACCCATATACAGAAAAATGAATCTAGACCCATATATCTCACCATGTAGTAGACTAAAATAAGAGCTCCAAATACTGAAATAGAAATACAACCTGCTGCAAGACAAGAGAGAGAAAACTTTTGATGTCATAGGCATAGGCAAAGTTGGACTTCCTGACAAAACCCCAATTGCAGAAGAAATAATATCAAGAATTTACAAGCAGAGATCAAGTATATAGTTCAGCTGCACAGTGCCTGCCTGGCAAGTACATGGTCATGAGTTTGATTCCCATACAGAAAGAAGAAGGAGGAGGAAGAAGATGAGGAGGAGGAGAAAGAGGAAGAGGAGGAGGAAGAAGAGGAGGAGGGAGAGGAGGAGGAGGAAGAGGAGGAGGAGAAGAAGAGGAGGAAGAGGAGGAGGAGGAGGAGAAGAAGAAGAAGAAGAAGAAGAAGGAGAAGAAGAAGAAGAAGAAGAAGAAGAAGAAGAAGAAGCAGAAAAAGAAGAAAAAGAAAAAAAAAATGGGATCATACCAAATTAAAAAGCTTCTGTACAGTAAAAAAACAAACAACAGCACAGAGACAACTTATATGATAGGAAAAACTACCAGTGATGTTGAACACCAGTTTACCATGTATAATGATCAGATCAGGGGAACCAACCAGTCTATCACCTCAGACATATCTCCTTTCTTAGCACTGGGCACATTTAAGATCTCTACTAGCTCGGGGCCTGGCAGGATGGCTCACTGGTCTAAAGAGCTTGCCTGCTTAGGAAAGCTTCGGTGGCTGCAGGGACTGTGGTCCGGTCCGATCCCTGGCACCACATGCTGTGCCAGCCCTGCCCTGAGGGCAGGCTGAGCCGGCCATAAAAATAAATAAACAAACAAAAGTTCTGAAACAAGAAAAAAGAAAAAAATGATCTCTACTAACTCTTTGGAAATATTTAGCTTATTGTTATCAACTCTAATTCCTCAGCTTGTACATGCTGTCTGCGGTGATGACATCAACAGAGTTCTAAGCTGATGGTGTTTCAGTGTGCCACAGATCACCCCAGAGCTGTGGCCAAAGAGCCCTGGGGCTCTGAGCTGCCCATCCCACCCTGTCCTCAGTGCCTGAAGGTGACTTGGCCACCCACCCAGCTATGCAGCCTTCTGCTGCTGCCTTGCGAGCACACTGGGGCCCAGTGACCACTTGAGCATCTCCTAAACAGCAGGATGTGGCTTTGCATGGTAGTCGGAAATGATCAAGAAAATAGACATTTATCAAAATATGGGCTAAAGTTAGGATATCCAGGTGGCAAGTGTCAATGTACAGCATGGAGGGTCTAACAACTGGGGCACAGGCCACTGCTGTCACTGCGCTCGTCTGAATAGTGTTTCCAAATGCACAGACTATGTAGGGAAAGCAGCACTTGGGATGGTGCACAGAGAACCCTACATACATCAGTGGAGTGGAAGACAAAACCAACTTTAAGAAAAAAAGAAAGGAAAAGAAAAAAAAGCTAAAAGGAAAATAAATGTACAAGTGTAACTCTTAAGTCCCACAAATCTGTAGGGATTTGTAACTCAGGAAAACCCTGAAATGAAACACAAATCATAAAGTGACCAAGAGCCATAATCCACATTCCTAAATAAGTTGTCTTTTCCGGTCATGAAAAAAGAGTCAGACTGTAAATACACAAGCTCTCGCTCTGCTACTGCAGCCTCTTTCATTTCTTTCTTAAAATATTACAAAGCAAACAAATCCTGCATTCTAATCCATTACAAACCAGTTCCATATCTAATCAACTTGAAGCCAAAGCCATATGGGCAGTGCAAACATTAAAAAAAGTAATTCTGAGATAAGCAAAACAGGAAATTGGAGGTTGACGATGATGAAACCGATATCCGAATGGTAATTTGAGCAGTAAAATCAGTAAACCCTTCCTGGGCCATAAAGAGAGGTTTTTGGGATGCAGCTCATTTTTCCCTCCCTGGTGACTTGGCGGTAGCATGGTGGTTAGTGCAGACGCAAAATGCAGTCCTGCTCCTTCTAGGCCCCCATCGGCATGCTGGGCCGGGCTGCAGGTCCCCCTGCCAGGCGCTGCCATCTGCTCCTCAAGCTCTGTGTGGTCCCGCCTGCAGCAGGCCGCCCCGGGACGGGGCAGATGGATGCACCTGCTTTCCCATTGTCTGAGGCCAGAGCGCATCTGTCTGTCTGGGGCAGGTTCTCACCCTGTCCCTGTTCACACTCTGAGCAGCTTGCATCTTGGTTGGAGGAGGGGCCTCCTGTGCACTGCTGTGTGCTTGTCCATACACCTTGGCTCCCACCCACCAGATTCCAACAGCACCCTGCCCAGTTGGGAATATGGAAAACATCTCCGCACCTTGCTCAGTGTCCTTGGGAGGTGGCACGATCAAGCTCCCCTGAGAACTTTTCTGGGAACCTTGGCTGGAAAGAGAATCAGTCCAACACTTCACGGAGGGTTAGTTTATTCACCTTCACCAGAAGGAAATTGAGCATGACGCTTTGGACTGAGCCTCAGCTTCTCTGAAGGGCTTTCTGGAACACTGTTGACATTCGCCCACTGTTATCTTTATTTATCACACAGCTCGTTCAATATTCTTATCTCCCCTGGTAGACTATGCGCACTGCTGAGCACTTAATGGGTGTTTGGAAAACACCTTTTGATTTTTTAATGAATGGATATTGGATGAAAAAGTTAAACCAGATTTCACATGGTATGCTCATGAAGAAATGTATTGCTTGGGTAGCCAGAGTGATCCTGGGGATCCCTGGCTCAGCCATGCCACAGCAGTGAGCTCCAGAGTGCTGGCAATTGCCCTGCTTCTCACCCAGATGTGGCCATGACCACCAAGAGAGGAGCCACCTGATCCATATGTCTTCAAAAGCAAAAACATTTTTCTGGAGCCCCCAGCTGATCCTATCCCTTGTACTTTACGGTCCAAAAAGAAACTTCAAAGTCATCTCTAGATCAGTCTTTTGTGAAGAAAACGGAATGACCAAAATCAACATGACACATCAGGTTTACAAAGACCAGATGCATTCCTCAAACAGTAGAGGCCATACAAGGAGGAGGTAGGTGGCCATTCCTGGGACCTCTGTACCAAGCGCCCAGATGGGGCAGTGTAAGCATGTGGGGCTCACAGCCAGGAGTGAGGGCACAGGAAGGGGCGGTGATCTGCACAGGCCGTGTGGCCAGCAGCATTTTGTCCTGCCCATCATGTCCCTCCCTCTCCAGGTCCTGCTCCTCTGGCTGCTCTTCTGCCCCACAGGTCCATCCTGTGTCCTCTGCCATGGAGCCTGCATGCCCATGGTCAGTAACTTGGCCCTAAGGTAGCGGTGCTTCATGGTGTTACATTTCCCTGAGCACAGTGGGATATTCTGAAGGTCTCCAAATCGTACATGTCTTCCATATCCAAAGGAATTAATTTCTAAGGTCCACATGTCAAGAGAGAGAGGGTACACAGAGCACCAAGAAATTCTCCACATACCCTGGAAGGCCTAACCTTCCCACCCCTCGCTGAGTCAACACAGAACCTCCTCACTGGCCAAGTTTTTCTACCATCACAGCCTTGTCTCACAGCATCCCCAGGGCCTGGTCCCAAAGAAGCACTTAGAATCCTTGTAGTGTGAGTGGACTGAATCCTTTGCTGGGGTTCCCAAGAGCAGGGCATCAGAAAACATGGGGTGCCCGTTTTCTCTGCTGCTAGCAGGTTATGGGATCCTGTGAGAACCCAAGGGCTGTAGCTGGCAGGACTCTACTTTCCTGTTGTTTTGTCCTGAGGTCTGGGCCCATGGCTGTGGATTCAACCTGTCACCCCCTCACTGGCTGCCTGGCCTGGGTGTTCTGGACAGGCCTGAACACACAAGTCCGTCTGAAGTAGAGCTCCTCCTATCACCGAGGGTCATCTAAAGCCATCTGCTGGTCCTAAGCCAGATCCTCTGCACTTCCAGCCACTTCTGGATCTCAAGGAAGACTGATCTCCACCTTACCAGCTCCCCACTGGATGTGGGTGTGGCCCTAGCCCACAAGTTATTCTCTCTTAGAGTATCCCCAGGCCATGAGACTGCTTGGCTTCATGTAGTCACTTGTGGGCCCCAGTCCCTTCTCTGCTACTGTTAAATTTGGGGGGGGGGGCATTGCTGCCTTGCTGTTGGAGGCAGTCTAGTCCTTAGGGTGTGGCTTGGGCAGATTTATTCTCCTCCTCAGCCCTCCTTCACTCTTTCCTTCTGTCCATGATGTGAGCAGCTGCCCTCCACCCCGCCATTCTGCCCTGCAGCCAGCTGACTGTGGCTGGAAACTTCTACGCACTGAAGCCCAAAGGAACTTCCCATCCTTAAGCTGTGGATGTTAGGTATTTTGTCTCAGTGGTGAGGAAAGTGGCTAAGACAATGACCCAACCTGTCCCTGAGTGTAGACTCAGGCAGGGAAGGAGAAAAAGTCCAGAGCTGAGACTCACGAGAGACAAGGGCATCAGACCCAGAAGCAGCCCTTTCATTCCAATCTACACTATTGCTGCAGAATGGTCGTCCTCACCGCAGGAAGGACATGGCAGTGACCTTGCACCATGCTGAATCCACTGGAAATAAGTGAAATCAGCTTTGGCCATTTATAACCATTAATTATGAACAACTGCTGCCAGAGCGAGGGGTGCCTCGTGTCCCAGGTTGCTGCCCCTCTCCACAGAGGGCCTTTCATTTGCTCTTTCCAGGCAACTGCCTGTGGCAGACACAGATGTCATTGATTTCAAGCCAAAGGTATGTTTAGTGAGTTGCCAGGAAAAAAATGGGAGTTCATTTAAATGTTTCATGCTTGAAGAATGGTTTGTTGCCATTGTAATTGTAAATTTTTTTCCTAGTGATTGAGCTGATGAATACATTCATTTTGTTTTTGTTGTTGTTATATCATTTTGTTTTTTGAGACAGGATCTCACTTCGCATTCAAGCTAACCTTGAACTCACTATGTAGAGCAGGATGGCCTCAAACTCATGGTGATCCTCCTGCCTCAGGCTCCTGAGTGCTGGGATCACAGGTTTGCACCACTATGCCCAGCTTCAGGTAGGGCACTTAGTGATACTTTTGTACTTAGCATTATGACTTCTCAAGCTGAAAAGACCCAGAAAAAGTTGCAAGTCCTGCAGTCGTGTGGCTGCCAGGTTCTGACAGCCCTGTTGTACAGGGACACAGCTTCATGCTCTGAGTGCTGTCCTGAGCTGAGAATAACCTGTCATCCCCATCCCTCTGGCAGCCCGGGCCTGACCATATCTCCGGTTCACCATGAGCCCAGATGCTGGATCTATCTAAACCACTTACCCTACATGCAATTTCGGAGAGTAGTTGTTCGTGTCCCAAGACAGCAGATAATCACCCGCTTTGGGGATATTTGTGCCTCACCCTCACAACGCATCTAGTCCACTCATGGTGAGGATTTGAAAAAGAAAAAATATGATATAGAAGACCCATAAGGGGCTGTGACAATTAGTTGTGTGTGTTACCTTGGAGGTGGCAGATGTCTAATCAAATACCATCTACGTGGTGAGAGGAGGTGTTTTGTAGATGGCATTAATGTGCAGATCTATCAGGTAAAGCAGATTGCCTCCATAATGCACGTGGACTCCTCCAATCAAGGCAAGCCCTGTAGAACAAGACCTGAGCTCCCCAAAGATGAAGGAGCTCTGTCTCCAATGCCTTGGGATCCAGCTCCCTCTGCTCCTCCCTGGGTCTCCAGCTCTGTGCTGCCCTGCGGATTTCAGACTTGCTGGTGTGCAGTCACATGGTTCCTGGCCTCTCTACATGCATACACTGTTCATACAGATATGTACAATAACACACATGCACACTGCATATGCAATACACAGTCATGCAGTCAGCCCATGGGTTCTGCATCCCTGGGTTCAACAAGCCATGGGAAAACTTTTTTCTTTTTTTTTTTTTCTTCAGTGCTGAGGATGGAGCCCTCAGTATCACTCATGCATGGTCAGTGTCCTCCCACTGAGCTATAGTCTCAGCCCGAAAAAATATTTTGTTTTAAAAATTGCATCTGTGTTATTTGTCATTATTCCCAAAACAACACAGTATAATCACTACCTACATAGCATTTACATTACTTAGGAATCTACAGATTATTTTCTATTCATACTATATAAGTCATCTAGAGATTATTTCAGTTATACAAGTATATGAGGGCTACCTACAAATGTGACACCATTTTACTTAAAGGACTTGGACATCTGCAGATTTTGGTGCTTGTAGCGGTGGGGTCCTAAATATACCTGTACAAGAGATGTAATCAAAACATAGTGAATGTTTAAATTTTAAAACTTTATTATAGTAAAAGACACATTGCCACAAATTCCACACAGAATACTCCTTTCTTCAAATACACTCCTCCCACTGTTCCCCCCACTCCCAGAAGCAGTTCTGGAGTCCTCCTTCATGAGTGTCTTTGCAAGATATGACCAAAATCATCACACATGCTGCTGTCCTGCGCCATCCAACAGAAAGGCAGCTCAGAAAGCCATGGTGCTGCACTCTCACGGGCCTCAGCCACCAGGCCTGGCACTAGATGATTTCTGGCTCCTCCCCAAAGTCAAAATGACCATGAGAGGTAAATATTTTGAATGGATTCAGGACATTGAGATAGCCATGGGGCAATGGGGCAAGTGAAGCCACTCACAAAAGAGGACTCCAGAGCTGCTGCAGAAGGTGCAAAGGAGGAGGAGGTGAGTGTGTTGCAAGAGGGGGGGACTTTCAGGGGGGTGATGATGATGTGTCACTTACTGCAATGAATTTTTGTTTGAACACTCATGATGGGTTTTTATCACACCTTGCATAGGATAGTGCGGGTGTATCTGTGCCTTACCTGTGACACAGATCCTATGAGTGTTTTCTGGGAAATCCCTGACAGATAAATCAGAACTGCGCATTGACCAGTGTTTCATTTACAATGTCCTGTACACTTTAAAAGATGTCACTCTCCTCCTCCTGACCAGCACATCAGAAGTTGTCCTCCAAAAAATTTAGTCTACATTCAGATTCCTGCCAAGCTTAAGGCACGTCCCACATTCCAGGTTAGTGAGATAGCCACAGTCATTCTGTTTCACTCGGTGTCACGTGCTCTTTCTACCTGAGAGTCTCCTAAATCAACTTTGTAAAAGTTTAGCCAGAACTGAATAAACAGAGCCAATTTGCTTTGAAATTACTTTTCGGTGGCTGCTATGTAACTGCGTGTGAGCTCTGCCCGCCTGCCCAGGACCTGCTCGGGGCTGTGCTGTGCGCCCTTCCCGATGAATGCCCGAGAAGCTGGGCCTTGTTCATCTGGTCCATGCAGCCTCCTCCGTAGGTCCAGAAAGCTCCAACCTGGGATAGAATTGGGGGAAGAGAGTAGGTGCAGGTTTCTTCTCCCTGTAAATGGGCTCCAGAATTAGCCTTCCTTGTTTCCTGTGGAGCTGTCTACGGCAATTCCATCAAGAACACCACTGGTTTTTATTTTTTAAATTGTTTTGGTTTTATTTTTAAAATTGTTTTCATCTTACTACATAGTTTAGGCTGAGTTGAAACTCACTGTGTAGCCCAGAGTGGCCTTGAACATGCAGCTGTCCTTCTGCCTCAGCCTCTAGAGTGCTGCGGTTATAGGAGTGGGAGACCACATTCTGCAAGTTTTACCTTCTATGTTGCAAAGAATGAGTTGCGTGGGGATGACATCTCTGTCTTGGTCATCATCATTGTACCTAGGGAGGGCAGCCAGGGAATGCAGAAGCCAACCTGGGCTCCTCAGGCCCCCAGCTGGGCTACTAGTCCAGGCAGGCTACAGAACATCAGCGTGCCCCTGTGCTACCTTCAACATGCAGCACTTTCTGCAAGCGGCACTGTCACCAGTCAGGTGGCAGACATCCCCACCTCACCGCCCACACACATATGCAGGCATGAAATGCTTACATAGCAAACACGAGGCCTGGCAGAACCAGGATAATGTTGATACAGCCAAGCAGGAAGTCGCATTCATTCTTCCTGTCAGCATCTACAGAGCACCTACCATGCGCCAGGACCTCGTGGGTGCTGGGCTAAACCAAACACTGCCCCTGCCTCCTGGCAAGCAGCAGGGAGCAAGCATGAATCATATTTATTTTTTACTTTTTTAAAATGGTTTCAGAGCCCTAGCTACAGAGCAAAGATTCCATAAAGATCTAAAACTGCATGTGAATAAGAACCAAAGGAAAAGCGTGAGAGTGCCTGACATGCCCAGAAGAAACCAGTAAAAAGCAAATTTCTATTAGCTTCTCCAGCAACCACCTTAAATAGTTCATTAGGGAGTGGGGGGGGGGCTACTAGTTTTCCCCTTGGGGGTTCATACAGTATTGTTTTTCAGTGTTTCAAGCCCATAAACAAACACCCCCATGTGTAAAATCCCATTTCACCCACTCATGTGTCTTAATCTCCAGGGCATATTTACAGTCTCTTGGTGAGGAAAAGAAAAATACTAGCCAGGCATTGGCGAGAATCTCATTAAACCTGAGAGGAGGGGGTGGCTCAGTTTTCAGGCTGCTAGGCCGGCAGAGGCTCTGGGCAAGATGTCATCTGATAGTGCTTGCAGGGCACAGGAAATGCTGCCGACCAAGCCAGGCAGCTGCGGACACAGTGGTAGCCTCGGGAGGAGGAAGCTCTGAGCAGGACCCCAGAACCCAGTCAAAGCCTCTCTTGTCCAAGCAAAATGGAATTAGTAATAGCCTCCAAAGCAGTCCAGAGTGAAGAATCCTGCTTCCCAATGAGGCTGTTCAAAGGAATCCACTCCAGCAAGGCTTTCCTAAATATTTTGTTCTTAGTGGACAGGTCAAGAACTCTACCTGCTTTCCCTTTCCCCTAACCTGTCAGTTCTCTTGCCCTAACTTCCTTTGTCCGCTTCCTGTTTGCTTGACCTAACTCCAACAGGTCAGAACTCCCTTTGCAGCAGTGGACCCCAGGCTCTGAATACCTACTCCATTTGCCTTGCTACTGATACAGTTTGACTCCTGCCCCCAGCAAGCCCTTTGCGTGCCACAGCACGGTGTCTTAGAAGTCTCATTCTGCCCACTGCAGTTTCAGGGTATAAGTGGAAGAGCACTCCCAGTGCTGCGGGATCACTTCCCATTAGAAGCCACCTTTCCTTGTGTGCATAAAAACAGGTACATGTAAAACAGTGGAAGGGCATCGAGGCTTCCTGATCAAGGTGACAAGCTCTAAGTCACTTTTTAAAAAATCATACATAACATACACAAACACATGTATATTCCTTGCAACCTAAAAGATGTCCAAAACTTGAACCTTTTTTATTGTTTATTTATTTATTTGGTACAGGGTCTAGCTATGTAGCTCAGACTCATAGTAATCCTCTGTCTGACTCCCCAGCACTGATATTATTGGTGTGTAGCACTAGGGAATCAAACTTGGAGCCTTATACTTGCCAGTCAGGTGCTTAGACCACCGAGCTACATCCTCTGCCCCATAACTTGAACATTTCCTGTACCAGATACCTTTTGCACACTATATTTCTGTTTTAAAGCTAAAAGCATTTTCCAATAGCAAAGACATTTCTTTAGATTTTTTGATGCTGTTTTTAAAAGTCCCCAATTTATAATTCTTCACTGCAGTTATACAGGATTGTTAAAAATAATTTCCTTGACACTTCTTATAATGTAACATCCCTCAATGATAAAAATTCTACACTAAATAGATCTAGAAGGAACACACTTCAACAAAATGAAGGCCATGAAAGACACACCTACAGCTGGCATCATGAAAAGGGAAAAGCTAACGTCATCTCCTCTAAGACCTGGCAGAAGACAATGATGTTGCTTTCACCCCACTTGCTCAACACAGTGCCTGAAGTCCCAGAGAGCAAGTGGGGAACCTCTAAGCTGTGAAAGAGAAGTCAGACTAGCCCTGGTTCTGAATGACAAGTTTTTTTTTTTTAAGTTAACTTTATTGGTACGCATCTGATGTACATAGTGATCACATTCATCGTGGAGAACTTGTACCTGTACATGATATATCTTGATTCTTTTTTCCTCATTCCCCTCCCTTCAACATTTCTTTCCTCCTTGTTCACAAAAAGCTCTGTTTCCCTTCCTCTTCTATTTTCTGTCTTTGCTTCTCTTTTCTCTCCTCTCTCCCTTGTCCCTCTTCCCATTTCAACATTTCCTTCTTTCTTCCCAACATCCGTCATCCATCCGGGTCCTTATTTGCACTTTTGGTTTTTCTCATGAGAGAAACAATCGGGATTTAACGTGTGTGGGGCTGGGGAGGTAGCACCGTGGCACAAGTGCCTGACTGGAAAGTACAAGGTCATGAGTTTAAACCCCAGGTACACACACACACACACACACACACACACACACACGCACACACACACACACAAAAGACCCATCCAGAATTTAACGTGTGTGTCTGGCTTACTTCACTCACGTATGGTCTCAAGGCACAGCCATTTACCTAAACATATATGAACTTTACCCTTCTCTATGGCATAGTAGTACTTCACTGTATATGAAAACCATGTTTTCCTTGTCTGTTCATCTGATGGTATTTGGGCAGTTGTTAAGATTTAGTTATTGCAAATTGTGCTGCTACTGACATGGGTGTGCACACATCACTGTGGCATGATTCTCTTTAAGTCTTTCAGGAAGGAATAGCTGGGCCAAATCAGACCTCTACTTGTAGGTTTTGAGGTTGATTTCTATGTTATTTGCACTGATTTATGCTCCCACCAACAAAGGAGAAGAGTCCCCCCCACCACGCCACAGCCTCCCTAGCATTTATTGTTGGCTGATTTCTTGATGAGAGCTATTCTTTTGGAATGAGATGAATCTCAGTACTGATTTATTTTACTTATTTATTTTTGTGTATTTAGGACAGGGCCTACAGGCTCTCACTACACAGATTGGACTCATAGTGATCCTTCCTGTTTTTCAGCCTCCCAAATGCTAGAATTACAGGTGTGTACCACCACACCCAGCCTCATTTACTGTCTCAGTGCACCCCAGGGGGCAGGGTTGGCGCAGTAGGCCAGGCTCGAACCCCATAACTTGAACTTTAGTGTCTGCCTAAAACAGGCACTTTAATTCACTGAGTTATCTGGCCACCCCTCAGTATTGATTTAATTTGCATCTTTTAAATAATCAGTGATCAGGGCCCGGCAAGATGGCTCAGTAGTCTAAAGCGCCTGCTTAGGAAAGCTTAGGCAGCTGTAGGGACCACGGTTCGATCCCCGGCACCACATGCTGTGCCAGCCCTGCCCTCAGGGCAGGCTGAGCTGGCCATAAAAATAAATAAATAAGCAAAAGTTCTGAAACAAGAAAAAAAAAAATAAATAATCAGTGATCTGAACATTTTCCATATATTTATTTGTTGTTTCTACTTCTTCATTTGAAAATGTCTGTTCATTTCAGATGCCCATATTTGGATTGTGTCTTTCAATTTAGGGGATTTTTTGAGTTATTTATATATTCTAGTTATTAGTCCTTTGTCTGATAAATAGTTGGTAAGAATTTTTTCCATTATGTGGGTTGTTCTTTACTATGTCTTTACTATGTTGGTGTTTGTTTTTCTGTGAAAAGGTTTTTTTTTTTTTTTTTTTTTTTTTTTTTTTTTTTTTTTTTTTTTTTTTTTTTTTTTTTTTTTTTTTTTTTTTTAAAATGTTTTTTTTTTTTTTTTTTTTTTTTAATATGATGAGATCCCAGTTATTGATTCTTTGTAATATTTCCTGTGTACTTGGGTTTATTCACAGTCTTTACCCCTACCTATGTCTGTCTTTAAGAGTTTTACCTATTCTACCCTTTTTTTTTATTAATGTATTTGGTATAGGGTCTCAGGTCTCACTACACAGCCAAATTTATACACACATTATGGAAAATATAATGGAAGTTTCAAATTTTTTAAATTATTCTGTGATCTGATAATTCTACTTCTGGGAATACTTCAAAGGGAATAAATTCAGCATTTTAAATAGACAACTTCACTCCCATGTTTATGGCAGCACTATTTATAATAGCTAAGATATGGAATCAAGCTATATCACATGAATGAAGAAAATAAGATATATTTACACAATGAATTAGGACCCAGACTTTAAAAAAGAATTACATTCCCCCCCCCCTTTTTAACTACATGATGAATCTGGAGGATATAAAGTGAAATAAACCAGCAACAAAAGGTAAATACAGCATAGTTGTACCCAGATGAAGAATCTAAAAAAGTTGATATCAAATAAGTAGTGAGTAGAATATTGCTTACTAGAGACTGGCTGGGGGCAGAGGGTGATAGGGAAGAACCAGTCATCAGGTACAACAAATACAGTGAGATGGGAGGAAAAAGTTCTAATGTCCTCTACCTAGTAAGTTGATGGATAGCCGGGCGTGGTGGCTCACGCCTGTAATCCCAGCACTTGGGAGGCTGAGGCAGGAGGATCGCTGCGAGTTCGAGACCAGCCTGGGCTACAAAAGTGAGCTCAAAGCCAGCCTCAACTGCACAGTGAGACCCTGTCTCAAAAAGCCAAAAAAAAAAAAAAAAAAAAAAAAGAAGTTGATGGCCAGGAACAATAATTGATTGTATTTCAACATAGCTAGAATATAGGGTTGTGAATGTTCTTAGCCAAAGAAATGATCAATGTTTGAACTGATGAGTATGCTAATTGTTCTCATTAGATCACTTGGAATTATATACATATATTTAAATTTCAGCACTCTATCCATAAATATGTACAGATATTGTGTCAATTAAAAATTTAAAATGTAGGGGCCAGCAGATAGCCCAGTGGACTAAAGCACCTGCTTAGGCAGATGCAGGGACTGGAATTTGATCTCTGGCATGCTGTGCCAGGCCTCGCCCCTGAGGTACACTGAGACAGTGACTGAGACTGGGCATGGTAGCGTATACCTACAATCCCAGTGCTTGGGAGGTTGAAAACAGGAGGATCGCTGTGAGTCTGGTCTGTGTAGTATGGCCCTGTAGATCCTGTACTAAAGACATTTTTAAAAATTAAAAATGTCAATTAGAATAACTTGCTAGAAGGGGGAAGGGTACCATTCCAGAAGTTTAGATTTTGCCTCTTTAGGAGAAATGTCATCAACTAGAGATAGGACACTGAGGGGACAACACCTGATCCCAGGCATAATCCCTCAACCTGGGCCCCCATGAGGCTGATTGCCTTTAATGGAATGCACCTTTCTGGAAGCCACATTCCACTCCTTGACTTCCACATCTGTGATAGGGGTTGAATGACATGAAGTTTCTTATTTGGGTCCTTAGACTGTGATGTGGCATGTCAGCTGTCATGGAGCATTAAATAAGGCTATACAGAAATGGAAATTGGTACCATATTTGTTTGGAAGTGTGAGCAGCTGCTCAATTGTAATTTATAGGAGCAAGCCATTGGCCAAGTTATTTTTATCAGTTGGTTGACATTGGATTATTTGTTTCTGTCATTTCTAATGGAAACTCAAGGATCCTGGGTTGTCCTCAACTTTTCTTATATGGAAAACTTGTGGAGCTACAGATTAGACAGTGTTGGGCCACTTTGTGTAGACTCATCCTACAGAAATCACTTCTAGGTTCTAGAACCTTCTGTGGCCCA
Organism: Myocastor coypus; assembly: GCA_004027025.1. Classification (NCBI taxonomy): domain Eukaryota; kingdom Metazoa; phylum Chordata; class Mammalia; order Rodentia; family Myocastoridae; genus Myocastor; species Myocastor coypus. The sequence goes on along the minus strand of PVJA010023318.1, from coordinate 5,600 downwards.
CTCAGCTGCATGCTACCCTTCCCATGGTACAGTGGCTGGCCCTTCCACAATGGGCCTTCCTATGTGCTTAATCCCTGCCCTTTTTTCTTGTGGGTTGTTGTTCTAAGCTTGTCTTCACCCAAGACTGTTTCTTCTGAGAGGATTCTTTGTAGCCTGGGTTGTAGAAATGGCCCTGAAAAGCCACCCTGTCTTGGCTTCCGTGAACTCCTGGACATCCACTTCATGTAGATTCTCAGATTTAAAAATTAACCATCAGAGTTTGCCTAGTATGTGAAAGGGCCTGAGTTGGATTCCTAGCACCTCAAAGGGGAAAAAAAGGAATTACTCTCCACACAGCTGAGATAATTTATCCACAACAAACAGCATCAAGCTTTGGCTGAAGCTTTCAGTTTCTCATAGGATAGCTATTCTGCCTTAGAGCCTTACTGGAGTAAAACACTTCTCTGTGTTCATATCTCCATGCATGGCAGCTTGTGCCATTGGGTCTTGATGAGGTTGTGGGCCTGAGCTCCACGGTGCCTGTTATTTCCATGGGTGTTATTCCAGTGTTAAGACCTGTAGTAGTGACAGCTATCCCTGCTGTTCTGGTCTTAGTGACAACTGTTCACTTGCCTTTATCTTCTAGGACCCTGTGTTCCCTCAGAGGTCCTTCGGGGCCTGGAATTTTCCCTTTCGTAAGGTCTGATATTTTCACTGCTGATGGCCCAGACTTTACAGGTATTTGCCTCCAGGGCAATTCCTTATCCACTTGGCCTTCCATGCTGCCCAAACCAAAAACCCATTGCAGACAGTCACTAAAACACAGTCGAAGTTTAAAATGCACTTCAGAGAAGTCAAACTTCTCACCTAGGTGGCCAGGTTGCCCACCAGCCCCATTGTTCTCCAAATGTTTGAAAGGCGCACAGATATTCCTCAATTTATGATGGTTTTGCATTCTGATAAACCCATCTCATCATCTACTCAATGTACAATACAACCCAGGGTAGCAATCCAGCACACTGTGTAGTGTGACTGTGTGGCCAAGGAGGAACTGCAGCTTGCCACTGTCCTGGATCTTGAGACAGTATTATACATGTTGTACATTACTAGGCCAGGTAAAGATCAAACTCCAAATTCTGAATGGCCATTTCTACTGAATAAATATCACCTCTATATCACCACAGAGATGAAGACTCAAAAGGTGAGCCAGCTTAGGTGGAGGACTGTCTGTACAGAGGACAAAACAGGTGCTACCCATCTTTGCCCATTTGGCCTAGGATTTGTCTTCATCAGTGAAAAGAACAGCCCAAGGTAAGGCATACACTTATGGTCCCAGCCACTCAGCCACTCAGAGCCTGAGGCAGGAGGATTGCTCTGGCTCTGGAATTCAAAGGCAGCTTTGCACAACAGTTAAATCCCATCTCAAAAAACATGTGTCCTGTCATTGGCAGCACTGGACTGCAACCTTCGACAGTATTGACGTGCCCTGCATTAGCCTCTGCAGAGAGTGTTTTCACCCCAGTGTTACAGGGAGTGACAGTGTTACCAGCTATGCTTTACATATGTGGCCTCTAGGATCCCAAGGTCTTCATCTCCACTATACACCCTTGGCCAGTAGACAGGTGTGCCAGGATGATCTTGGGACTTCAGAGTCTGCTTTTTGCTCAGAGAGGAAAAGAAAAACAACATCACTGAGGGGGAAAATGCTGGGCATCTTCTGACCTCTGTTGCTTTGAAGTCCACAGAGTTTGTGTTGTAAGATTTCCTTTTTCACATTAAAACTGCCAAAGCCCATGGCTTCTACTGTTCTGATGTATGAAGCCAATGGTTTATGCCTTGAAACGTCACAGCAGCTTAATATGGATGACAGCCTATCGTCTCCCCTCATCTCTCAGCCCTCCTTATAAGCCCATGTCCAGCCCAACAGCAAACCACAGGCTCCAGATCTTGTGGGTCCCCTTCTCCCAGATTCACATGCAAGTGGGCCCCTTCCTCATAGCACAAACTCAAACTGAGGTTGCATTCCAGCCCAGAGGCGGCTTAGTGTCAAATTCCTTGGGGAGGTGGGGCTTAATTCTATGCCCAACAGGGCCCAGTCAGAACAAGGGCAACCTTGGAGTTTCTGTGCACATTTTAGGGAGCTGGATGAAGGAGGGGGCAAGGCAACCCGGGAGAGGTCGTGGTGATTGGTGCCAAGGCACTGGACACCTGGCTGGAACTAGAGGGAACACACGTGAGGACACTGTCCTGCTGGTGTTTGTCACTGGGTCCTCTCCACTCAGAGTTACCCAATCACTTCCCTTTCTCAGGTTTTGTTCTCTCTTGCAAAGCCAGACGTCCTAAAAAAGAGACAAGTAGATACGCCTTCTCCTCCCACCTATAGGGCACCCTGCCACAACTCCCCACATACACCTGACAGCTGACAGAGGTCCGTCTCTGTGTTTGTCATTTTGTGGAGGCCAGTGGCATTTTCAAAGGTTACTTCCCCTGTAGTGAGTGGCACAGTCCAGGGACAGGTACCTTGTGAGCGTCTTTATTCATGAATCCGCAGCTCTGGCCCAGGATTGATGGGTGACAGCCACCCGCCCTGGGCCTCTTTTACATCTGTTTACAGTAGTCTCCCCAGTCCATCCTTAATCAAAGGGGCCATGACTTGTGGACACATCTTTGGAATATTACTGAGCAACTCATTAAAATGTTAATAGCTTCTGTCCAGATGTATTGATCTTGATGTCAGCTCTCCTAGGAATAATAAAGTTGATTTTTAAAATTTTATGTCTCCCCAGTATCACAAAATAAATAAATAAATAAATAAATATTAAAATTTTATGTCTCAACCATGCTGAGTGATAAGGGAGCCATGAGGGGGTGGCTGAGGGAACATAAGTCACCTTGGAAGCATCCAGCTGAACAGGCATCAAGCATAGAGGGTTCCTGCCAGCTACAGGATAAGAGGTATTACCGAAGTAGAACTCACACTCAGAATGGGAGGAACCCAAATTAATCGATGATGGCTATCTTTTTCCTAAGCAAACTCATTAATAACCTGTAAATATCTCTTTCTTAGAAATGAGGATATCAGTAAATCCAGACTGCAGGGAAAGAGCAGTTGATTGCCAAAGACCAATGCCCAGGGTGGGAGACTTCTGGTTTCTGCCTGGCTCTCTGTCCCCTGCCACACTAGCCTCTGTATCTCCCTCTTTGTGAGAGGTCATGGCCTGGCTGTACCTCATCAGCTTCTGCCTGACACTGCCCATCAGGAAGGCTCTTTTAGGCTCAGAAGTACAAGAGATGGTGGGAGATTGGGCCTTCATGCCCTCCAGCTCTCAACCAGCTGCTCCTCCTGAAAAGGCTGCATGGCCAGCCCTCCCCAGACAGTCCCGCCCTGCCCCCAACTCCATGCCCCAGCTCCCAACTCACCTTCCTTTCTGTCATCAAAGCTATTTGCCCATGCATGTTTTCATCTGTCCCCTTCTGGTAGGGACAAGGTATCTCTCTTACTGGAGGCCTATCACAGTCCTCTCTCCAACCCCACCCCTGGTAGACACACAGTATATGTTGGTCCATATATAAATCAGCAGCTTCCTAAAACTAGGAAGGGATCCTGGGATGCCCACAGAGAATGATGCTGGAAAAGTCAACCAAAAAAAAAAGCAGAGCCAGGCCTACTCACACACACCTATAACCTCAGCACTCTAGGAGGCTGATGCAGGAGGATCAAACATTTCAACCCATCTTGTGCAACTCAGAGACTTGGTGAGCCCTTATCTTTTTTTTCTTTTCTTTCTTTCTTTTTTTTTTTTTTTTTTTTTTTTTGGTACTGGGGTTTGAACTCAGGACCTTGCACTTGCCAGGCAAGTGCTTATTCCACTGAGCTATCTCCCCAACCCTAGCCCTTATCTCAAAATAAAAAATAAAAATGGCTGGAACTGGAGCTGGGTGCAAAGGTCTTGAGTTTGATTCACATTACTAACAACAACCAAAAAGAGGCGTTGGAGTGCAGGTAGGAGAACAAACCCCTAGGAATATTTTTTTACCAAATAAAAAGAGGAGAAAAGGATTTAGATGGGGTGCAAATCTAGACTACCAGTTGCCTCCTGGATGCTTTTTGCTGTGGGGGAATCCTTCTTATGGATTTGTGTCTCACAATCTCAGGGCCAAAGTTTAACGTTTCCAGCAGACCAGCAGCCAGAGGTGCCCAGAGCCACTGATGGGCAACATGACTGTCTCTGGCCAGGACCGGGTCCCGTTAGGAACATTATTATCATTCCTGATGATCCACAGTGCTGGCCGGCTGCTGTGATACCCCATCAATGAGCCCATTGAGCCAGAGCCCCATTTTGCATATTATTCTTAATAAACATACCTAGCCCAAGCCATAATGGCTCTTTCAGTCTCCTGCTTTGAATGCGTGTGAACGACAGAGTGCCTTTGTGAACTTACATGTAAAAATACACTGGCCACCCTGTTGATATGCGGTGTACATATTTATAAATATTTATCACCGAGACATGGCTGACATTTTCAAAATGCTGCATTTGAACTAGACTTCGTGGTGTTTTTTTTTTTTTTTTTTTTTTCTGTCTCCCAAGCTGAGAGGCCAGACGAGGTTAATTAATCCAATTTTGCCTAATAATGTGCAGTGTAATGATCTCCATGCCCTGGTTTATTTGTCAATGGGGAGGGGCTCCGAGGAAGACTGTGGTGACTTGGGGAGGGGGTCTCTAACTCTGGGCTGGAGTGTGCCCTCTGTACCTTCTCCAGCAACAAGGAAGGAGCAGGCTGCTCAGGTCTGGGCTTGGGTGACTCGAAGGCTTGAGGAGCTTCCGTCCTGCCCCTGGGGGCTGCACTGGTGATTCAGAAGCAACTTGCCAAGCGCACCCTGAAGAGCTGGGGCAGAACTCCTAGCTCTGAACATGCTGGGCCACACAAAGGTGTTGTGACCAGGACCTTGCGTTGAGCAAGCACTGGGCCCATTAAGATCCACCAAGGCGGGGCTGCGGGATAGCTCCATGACACACGTGTCTGCCTGGCAAGTGCAGAGTCATGAGTTCAAACCTCAGTCCCACAGAAAAAAAAAAAAAAAAAAAAAGATCTGCCAGTGGCAATGCTTGGTCTCTAGAAAGCACGGTGTGTGACTGACACTGGTGCTTAGCTTCTTGCATTAGGTTGGTTCACACCCTGCCGTGGGCCATGAAGCCCCCTTTGCAAACCTTGGCCCCCTCCATCATCCTGGCTAGGGCTTCTTGTTTTTTTTTTTTTTTCCAATTCTTTTATTGTTTAAATTTAACAATGGTTATATTACATATTTTCATCATCGGATCAGTTTAGATTAATACATATAGGTATATAAGATTGATCAAACAACTAAACATAAACCTTTCTAAATCCACATTACTTTTTTTTTTTTTCTTTTCCCCCTTTTTTTCTTTGAAAGTTGACATATTACATATTGTCCTCACAATCATTCTATAGAGTGCAGTGTGTGGGCATGACCCACCTCCCTATTAATGTTGCATAGAAAAAAGAAAGAAAGAAAGAAAGAAAAAAAACAGGAAAGAATATACTTCCGTTTGGACTAAGAGGAAGCAGATACATATACAATCAAAGGTTTTGCAATT
>PVJA010023317.1:0-33012 GCA_004027025.1 Myocastor coypus | reverse complement strand
TGTAAACTCAGTTACTGCTATACTCTCAGGTAAATGATTGGTTAACAAAAAGATAAAAAAGGGTATTAATTGAGAATAAGAGAGTAGGCAAAATACCACAGGCTTGACAGGCTACACTTTTGGACATCCTTAGATTTCTAAATGTCTGTGTAAAAATGTGTAACTGCTTTTATCACAATCTGTAGAGATTTATTAGAATATCAATGATTGAAGGAAACTACCAATGTCAAGCTAAAGTCTAAGGTGTATGATAAGCTGGGCGTGGTAGCACACGCCTGTAATCCCAGCACTTGGGAGGCTGAGGCAGGAGGATCCGTGTGAGTTCAAGACCAGCCTGGTATACAAAAGTGAGCTCAAGGCCAGCCTGAACTGCATAGTGAGACCCTGTCTCAAAAAGACAAAAAAAAAAAAAAAAAAAAAGATGTATGATATTTAGAAAGGCAGTGAGGTTGAGCTCAATTACTTGTGTTATGAAGTAATTGTATCACGAAGCTTTTGTGCTGGAGGGTTGAAAATGTAAGTTAACAGACCAAATATCAGAGAAAAAGAAGGGCTACAAGGATAACCATCATTGTGGCTCTGGGCCCTCAAGATTAGACTCAGGACATAAGAGAACCTGTGCTGTAACATCCTATAACTAAGGGGTTTCCCAAATTTTCTGGTCAAGGAGATTATGGGACCTCAGAGGAAAGGGATAAGTGAAGTATAGTGTGCCTAGGGAGAGTCACTTGGGGAGAAAAGGTTCTCTCAGGCTTTCACAGTGAGCAAACTAGTCAAGCATTGACCATGACTCATCCTGATGGCTGACACTGACAGCAGTTGTACAAAGCACTGCATATGTTTCCAAAGTTAATCCTGAGGAGATTTGACCTTTGAAAGTACAAATGATAAAAGTTTTGTTAGATAGGTCTTGCTTTGGCTTATGCTTAATCACCCAGCAGAAAAGCTTAATTACAAGGCATAAAACGCAGAGCTAGATTAGTACAGTGAGCTGTAAGATGCTTAAATCAACAGCCTTCAACATTGCCAGTTTCACTGGTAATCCACTGCAATTATGAAACATTGGACTATGTATACAACTACTTTCTCCTAGTTCAAAGAGAGGAAAACTTTTTCTTCTTTTTTTTTCCCCCGCTTTGGAACCAATATTGATTAGAAAATGTGTCACATCTGCACCCTATGCTCTGTATAACATTTGTGAGGACAACAGTATGCAGTGTCTCAACTATTGTGAATGTGCTACTAACATGTTTTGAAACTCTCATATTGTTATCTCTTATTAAAAGTAATAAAAATCAAAATTATATAAAAAAGGATAAAAAAAATAATAAATTTCCAGAAAAAAATATTTTTAAAAACTCAACCTGCAAGATTATTGGGCTATACTGTAATCCCAGCACTCGGGAGGCTGAGGTAGGAGGATCAGTGCGAGTTCGAGACCAGCCTGGGCTACAAAAGTGAGCTTAAGGCCAGCCTGAACTGCACAGCGAGACCCTGTCTCAAAAAAATAAAAAAAGAAAAGATTATTGGGCTATTGATAGGATCAGTCCAGATGGCACCTTTATAGAGCCTACTTTGGAATAGTGGCAGCTGACATTTAAAAAGAAACAGATTAAGAAAATATTTGGAAGGTTGAATCTGAAGGAGTTTGTTCATGAAAGTAGGAGTGCATGTGGAAGGGGGAGGATGAGGAGGAAAAAAAGGTGAAGAAGATGGAAGAACATAAATGGGAAAATTTGAATGTTATCCTCTAGAAATTTTATCAATTTAAAATATGGTGTCTTTCCATTCAGGTTCTGGTTGTTTCTTTTCAACGCTCAGATTTTCTTCTGGTCTCTCAATAAAATTTCATTACTTTAGTCAAAAAAAAAAAAAAGAAAGAAAAGAAATAGAAAGTTGGGAACTGTTTTTGGCATGAGGTTTTGCATTTGCACTTTGAATTGTTAGAATTAATTTATTCTTAATTGTTAGACTTATTCTTAAGACAAATGATAGCTATGTGTTTGAAATTTCACGGATCTTGAAAAGTTTTACTGAATATCTGAGCTAGAAATGAGACTATATATATTTTTTCCTTCCCTTCCTCCCCCTCCCTCTCCCCCCTCTCTTTCCCCTCTCTTCCTCCTCTTCTTCTTCTTCTTCCATATAATATGTAATGAGAAAGCAGGATTTCTTTTTATTGCTGTTATTAATTTTTATACAATTGAAGAAAAGTATACAGTAGTAGAAATAGAGAATATCAAATGACTGAGAAAATCAGATAGTGATAGTAAGTGACTTTTAAAAAGGCAAGTTTTTTAAAAATTTACCCTTCGTGGGAATTTCATAATATTGCAGACCTTTTTTTTTTTTTTTTCAGACTTTCTGATTCAATAAAAGATTAAATCTTTTCTGTGTTTGAGAAAACACATGAGTCACACATTCAGCACTTGGTAATGAAGACTAGTAGTAAAACTGAATCACATCTCAAGAGAAGGATACTTACATTAATATCATTACTATTGATCACCTGTCATTTTATGACATGCTATTTTTTCTGAGGAAAAATCTTAGAATGGTTAGATGCCATAAATCTCATGTATAATTATAATGGGTATTGCTCCAGTTACTAATCTTTTAGAAACAGAACATCGTAGAAGAGCTTTTATATAGAGCACTTGATTTCCCTGGTCACTGACACCAACATAGGCAAATAAGTGTTAATCATCCAGTTAACTAGTATATGATGAACTCATATCTATTTTTTTGTTTGCTTAATGACTAAAACTTTTGAGGTAAGATTGACTAGAGGTAAGATTAAAAGTTTGAAAAAATACAGAATTAAATAAGAGAAAATAAGTTGCTCCAAAATTGTCTCTGTCCCCATGGAGTTATGAATAGTGGAAATGACAGTATAAATAGACAAGTCATTGTGGGTACTATGGATGCTATAGATAGGAAAGAAAAGCGTAGGCCATGAAACATTCAGTGGACCCTGTGAGTTACAGACTAACAGGAGACTGATGTTGAAATGGTACTCTCACTTCTCAAAATTACCGAGTGTTTGAGTTTCATGGGGTGTATCTAGGTAAATGGCACTTGGAATTGGAAGATAACTGATAATTTTTAAAAATTTTTATATTTTGCATATTCATTCAGTTTTTTATTCAGTCATTTTATCAGCATTTGTTTATTAGTACTCATGAAAAACCACATTTATGAAGTAATACAGAAAATATTCTTCATCACCTTAGCCTTCACACTAATAAAAAGCTCAGAAAAGTAAAAGCTACGTTGTTGATACTTTTTAGTCCTAATAAAGTCAGGGATTGTTGAAAGCATAGAGAGTTTAGGTTTAGTCATTTATTTGCTTGGAGCTTCTTTTGGTAGTAGGTAAAAGTGTGCATTTCTGCAAGAGTATTCAAGTGTTTGTCTTAAGATCTTCCATTTAAGAAGCCCTCAAGGTTCTCTCTAAAAGTGAGCTTCCAAGGAAAAAAAAGACAAAAGCTTTAAAGAAAAAGAAAAAATCCTGACCAGAAAAGATCATGAAAAAGAAATGCTTTTAAAACTTGAAAAATTGAAGTCCCTCATATAATTATCTTGTGCATACAAGATGTGTTTGAAAACTAACAATGAATTTTTACATTAAAAAGTTTATTGCAGTATTACCATTAATTCCCTTAAAATACTCTTCTTAGCATCAAACACACCCAGTTCTGAAGCAGCTCTGGAGTTCTTCTTATGAGTGTGCTTAGTTGCACTGTTAGAGCTGACTTATTGTTCTAAATTGATCCTGCCTGAATGTCTACCTTGGATGCTCGTCTTGATGTTTCACAAGTGATAGAGCCACCAGTCTCACACTGCCAAGTCTCGTGAGCCAAGTGGAGGAGGACACACTGTGGTGTGTTCACAAGTGGAACCTGCCTTTCTGTGGGCAGTACATGGCAGCAGCACTCATACTTCTTGATCACCTACCTCTTCACAAAAGAAGACTGCCTCAGAAAGTGGCAGAGCTGCCTCAGAAAGGGGCAGAGCTGCCTGTCAGATAAGTGTGTTGGAAGAGGGAGAGTGACCTTTGAGTGTAGAGATAAGAAACTAGCATCTTAAAGAAGCAAAGAACACAGCTGGGCGTGGTGGCGCACGCCTGTAATCCCAGCACTCGGGAGGCTGAGGCAGGAGGATTGGTGCCAGTTTGAGACCAGCCTGGGCTACAAAAGTGAGCTCAAGGCCAGCCTCAACTGCACAGCGAGACCCTGTCTCAAAAAAAAAAGCGAAGAACAATAAAGCTTAGGGCCTGTTGTAATCTGTTACTTAGGGATTCCAGAAAACTGGGATTTAAGGAGGTTACCAGTTTATCCTGGTTGATGTCTCTACCCTTACTTGAGATGTTGGTGATTATCTCCTCCCCTCCTTTTAATCCTTTTATTTAATAATTTTGTGAACTTAGCCTTAAACAAATAGTGAAGGTCAACAGAGTTTATAGTCCTAAATAAAAAGGAGATGGTTCTGGGGCTCTGGGCTCACTTCAAGAGAGACAGATCTCAAGGAGACCTCTGAAGCTACATTCATCAGGTCTTCTCGTTGTTTCTTTTGGGACTGGACCATAACATACATTTGAGAGGGCTAATATGAGTGTGTCTTTTACTGTAGTTAGCCTTTAGTGTTTAAATATTCATTATAGTTTGAGGATTATATTTAAATACTCACTGTATACTTATACCTGGTAGAATGTATTTATCTGATTTGCTTGGAGAGAAAATGGATCCTTTAATTCCTGAATATTATACAAGCTATCTCCATACTCCAACACTGCCACTGGTTTTCTTTTTTTTATTTGGTTTTGATATTTCAGCTTTTCAAATATCACTGCATTAGACTAGTGACTGGACAGCCACTTACCTGTGTGCCACATACTTCTCTGTAACTTCTTTTAACTGGTGTAATGCCATGACTTTAAGCCTTACACGACAGTATTCATTTTATAAATGAGAATGCACCAGGTGTGGCGGTACATGGCTGAAATCCCAACACTAGGGATGCTCAGGCAGGCGGATGGCCACAAGCTTAGACCAGCTTAGACTACATAGTGAGTTCAAGGCCAACCTAAGCTACATAGAAACTGTCTCAAAAGCAAAAACAAAACAAAAAAACTAAGAGAAGCAAAGTAACTTAGTATTAGCATAGCATTTAGGAATAAGTCGTGTCTATATTTTGATTTTGCTTTTCTAATATTGCATATTTTGTTTATTTTCCAGGATTTGTTGATGTATTTATTACAGCTGGTCCAGGCTCTTAAATATGAAAATTTTGATGACATAAAGAATGGATTAGAACCAACCAAGAAGGATAATCAGGGGTCAGTGTCAGAGAGTGTGTCAAGTTCTGGAATAAGTTCTGCAGAAATAGAAAGGTAAGACTTTTTTTTTTTGGTGGGACCAGGGTTCAAACTCACGATCTTGCACTTGCCAGGCAGAAACTTGTGCCACGGAGCTATCTCCTCAGACCCAGGTACAGATTTTCAGTAAGGCTGTATTTCACATTTTCACCCTTTTAACTTGTCTTCTCATATTCCCCCACACGCATACCAGAGTTTACTAATTTCGAGGGTTTATCAAGATTTATAACATGTGCATTTACAGAGCACACCTTACTGTGTTAGTGAGGAGCATGGCTAGACTAGCACATCCAAATACCTATATTGAAGTCTCAGTTAGCTTTGCAGATTTGTTTTTGTCATTGTCATCCTTTCCCTGCCGACCCCACATTGGAGACTGAACTCATGGTCTTTGTGATGAGCTACATCCCCAGCTCTGTCATAATTTTGAGTCAAGGTCTCAATAAGTGATAGTTACAGCTACTGTTCATGTTCAAGTAAAGTGAAGGAATAATTTAATGAGCCTAAATAGTTATGAGGTGTATATTTTATTAGCTGCTTTCACTTCTTTTGTTGTTGCAAATAGCACATTATCTGAGTTAGAAGCCAGCTATTAACAAGAGCAGTTACTAAGCCCCAGCTGTGTACCTGACCCTATGCCAGTGCTCATAAGCCTGATCTCCTTACAACGATCTTCTAAGTACTGTACCGCTGGCCAGTCGCACTACCAGAACACCTGTCCTTATAGTCATCCCTAAGGTTAGTTAGCACTCATGTCTTTAATTTTTAGATGAAGGGCAAAATGAGAAGTGAAGCAAATACCCTGTTTTTTTTTTTTGTTTTGTTTTGTTTTGTTTTTTTTCTTGAAAATGTTAATTGACTTTTAAGCCCATATATTTTCTACTTTGACATATCTTTCCATAAAATCTTAAAACTGACAATAGGACCCTAAAGGTAAAAACTGTGACATTTATTGATTTAAAGTTTCTTTTTTTGAAAGAAGCTTGCTAATGATAGAAGCAATCCTACAATTCAGTTTTCCTGAGTCTTTCTAGCCATTTTGTATATTATATGAGTCTAAGATTGGACTCTGAGTTTTTGTTTATGATCCTCATACTGTTTTGCCCTACCTTCTGTGTATGTTTGGAAAATGGAAGAATAGGAAAATGCATTTGTGCTTCCTTAGGCTACTATTCTGTATTAAGAGAAATAACTAGTTGCTTTCTTCCAATGCATTCTTAGGTTATACTTTCTTACATTCCTACTCAAGGTAGTTTTACAGGATGAAAACTAGCGCATTGTTTTACGAATTGTGAGAGAGGCATTGGTAGAATTCTTGCCTCCCAAATTAGGGTATGTTCATGTGTGTGCTTTTTTTTTTGAAAAACTATGAAGGAGCTGGGGTGGTCTTATGGCCATTTATACTTGGAAAATACAGGTTTAATGTCAGATACTCTGGGAAAAAAAAGAGGTGAAGCCCCTGTGTGGAGGTGTGCACCTGGAAGTCTCAGTGCTCTAGCAGGCTGAGGCAGGAGGCTTGCAAGTGTTAGCCCCATCTGGGCAACTCATTGAGACTTTGTCTCCTGGTGGCTGGGGTATAGCTCACTGTGAAGGTCCTAGGTTCAGTTCCCTGTGCCATTCTCCAAGGAAGCAAAACCAGTCACCCACAGTACATACTAAAACCTACTCTGACATTTATACCTGCTGCAGTGCAGTGGAACTGTGCTGAAGCAAGTTGTTTTCAGCCGGACACAGCATAGACACCTGTAATACCCGCTGCTTGTGAGGCTGATGAACTAGCACAAGTTCACACTCAGCTGGGGCAGTGTTGTGTGACTGTCTCAGAATTTCAAAGGTAAAGGAAAAAGTGCTGGAGATGTTGAACATGGCAAAAGCCCTGTGTTCCATCGTCAGTACTGCACATACAGTGTGTTTTCTTACAGAGCACTTATTTTTAATCTTTTATTTATTTATGTACTTACTTTGAACAGGATCTCACTACGCAGCTCAGTTTCCCCAGTGCTAGCATTGTAGGCATTCGCCACCACTACGGGTTTTGGTGTTCAGCTCAGTGGGGGCTGGCACAGCATGCAGTATCAGGGATTGAAACCGAGGGCTTGTGCTTGCCAGGCAGTTGCTTAGATCACTGAGCTATCTCCCTGGCCTTCTTACAGAGTATTTTGAATCTCAGTGTTTTTTTTCCTGTTATTTTTCAGCTCTCAGATTATCACCAGTCCTCTTCCTCCGGTGGCTTCCCCTCCTCCTGCATCTAAAGCAAAAGAACTTTCAGACAGTGAAAATCTAGAGGTGAGTGCAAAGCCCTTGAGGCTTACTGTAGGAGAAGCCCTACCACGTAAACATTTTATGTTGGTCTTTAAAGCCTTGAATTTGATTAATGGGCTAAACATTATCACTTTGTTAAATAACTTGTTTTATAATGCACATTTATAATGTTTTCCTTCATTTGAATATGCCAGATAGCTTTAATTCACAGCATTTTATTGGTTCTGTGGGTGTATAAAAGGATTCATATGCAATGTGGAAATGAACTGGGCTTAAATATTTTATTAAGGAGGCTTAGAATATTTTTAAAATATTATGTGCATTACTGTAATTGTCGTTTGTGATTACTTTGTATAGATATATGACTTTCGTACTAGGATAATACGTGAGGCCACTCTTTAGCACTCATATATATAGATTCATTTGAGGTAAAACAGGCCTCTCAGGGTAGAGCTACACTGAAAAGTAAATCTAGAAGCACTGCAACAGTTGTTCTTTATGTTATGTACTATTGCATTTGTCCGCAACACTTCTAATTTAATATTTTCATGTTCCTGATGTTGAAAGCTAATACACAGTTTGATGTTAAAAGTTTAGTTTTGATAGATAGATAGATAGATAGATAGATAGATAGATAGATAGATAGATAGATAGATCATGGATGGATGGACGGACGGACGCACCGATGGACGGACAGACAGACAGATGACTGAACCTTTTAACTGCGGACTGAAGTTTGTATGCTCGTGGACCTCCTGGTGTAGCAAACAGCTAATTAAGGAGAGAAATTGAAATTTATAGCGCCCTCATGTGAGTCCTAAGAAACCATACTACTGTGGGCTCATTATTTTGCCTTTCCAAACTGAATGTGCATTCAGTGATTAAGTCAGTCATTTGAACATACTTTCGGAGCCTTTCTGTGTACCACGAACTGTCCTGCATGCTAGGCTTGATGTGACAGAAAACAAAGCAGCACAAGTCGGACAGCGTGGAGCTCAGGTTTTGGGCTTGCCAGGGATATAGTAGTGATGTCTGTTCATACTAGGATAATGAAACATCTTTTTTGATTTTTTTTTTTTAATTTAAGAATTCTTCATTAGTACATATTTACAGTACATGATATGTCCATTATGGGGATTTGGAACATCATATGTTGCATCTCAGTCCTTTTAGCTCTCTTCACCCCTCCCTTTTTCCTGTCTCTCCACCCATATCCCTTTCTCGTCCCATAAAGCCAGAGTGGTTCTTAAATTTAATTTCTGCTACCCTGACTCTTACTATACACTCCCGTAGATAACTTTGAAGACATTTTAACTGACTTCAAGTTTGTATTTCTCAGAGTAACCAGAATCATTTTCAGAAAGTATAAATCCTATTATCTTACTTTGCTGTTAAAATGTTTCTTTCCATGTCCATTGCTTTTTTGGGGGGAGGGCTGATGGGTCTCCAGGGTGTTCAGGGTCTCACTACTTAGATCAGACTTGTAGTGATCTGCCTATTTACAGCTTCCCAAGAGCTGGAGTTACAGACACACGCCACCACACCCAGTCTCAAATGCCATCTCAGCATGTTCTGGGGGCTGGGCTGGGCCAGCACGGCAGACCCAGGGATGGAACCCCTAGCCCTGCGCCAGCTTGCAGCTGCTTTATTCTGCTGAGCTATTTGACCGGCCCTCCATTGATTTTTAAAGGAAGTTTGTACTCAGTACTGTCAGCTTAAGAATGTTTCATATGGTTTAACCTTTGCCTTGTCAGCCTCTTTACTTTAGTGCTCACTGTATTTTGGCAGCATAGGGCCCTTGAAGATATTTTTAAGCAAGCAAGCTCTGGGCCTTTATACATATCATCTTGGGCTTCTGATGGCCCAGTTGTTGCCTTTTCTGACCTCCTATTCTGTATTTTTCAATGACCATTTCCCTAATATCTGTCTCCTGTACACAAAACATTAAGGTTCAGGAAGACAGCTAGTGCTAAACCGAAGCATTCTCATCCCTTATATATTACCTGCTTTAGAATGAATGCTGTGTGGGTTGGTGAGTGGGTGGGATGGATGGGTAGCAAGAGTGAACTAAAAAAATGGAAGGGTAGAGGGATGGGTGAAAATCTGAATTATGTCACAGGATACACAGATGACAGCTGACATGCCAATACATGCTTTCTTATTCCAGGTAGTAGTGGATGATTATATGTACATTTCTCTTAATTCTTTCAGCAAGATCTTTGTACCTTCTTAATATCCAGAGCCTGCAAGAACTCAACACTGGCTAACTATTTATACTGGTATGTGAAATAATTTTTATTTTATTATCTTATTCTCAAAAATAATTTTTCCCATGCCGCAAATGTAATAATTAAGCATGAAATGTGGCTAATCATGAAGGTATGATTATGTGGGTTCCTCTATAACTGTGTTTGTAGAAAACGGCTTGTTAGCAGTGCTTCTCTCCTATTTACAGACTTCAGGAGCTAAGATAATGTGTTTTTACAAACTAGTTTGTTTGATTTTGTGGTATGTCAGTAGCATATGATCCTTTCTGATCTTTCAAGAGTGTATTTTCACATTTATCAAAATATTAGAATTGTGTAAAAATAGAAAATCAGAGCCCAAAATTACCTTGCTTCCTTGTTATGATGAGAAACTGAGGCAGAGGCATGCTTTAACGGAACCAAGGTCCTGCTCTAGGGCCAGGTCACTGATGGCTTCACCTCTGGCAGAGTATTTTTGGTGACTTTTTCTTTCTGTACTCACTTGGGTAATTGCAACTCTCAATGTTACATGAGAACAGCGCACTGCATGGATTGAAGCAAAGAGAGGTCTCAGGCAGCTGAGACACCCTGACCTCTAGGCACAGCCTGGGAAGTGTACTTCCACTTTCCTGTGACAGATCCTTCAGACTAGGAGATGAGTAGCTTAAACCCTGATGAGAAGTACTTTGCTCAATAAAAGAGAACACTAGGATTCAACACTGTTTATTTGAGCCTTATCAGCTTTACAGAGAACATAAAAGAGCAAGTCAAGTTGGATTCACTCGCCAGAAGCCTCTGATGTTTGAGAGAATACAGAAAACTGTGCACAACTTTTATTTTGTCTTTCTGAAACAGGGTCTCCCTTCAGGCTGGACTTGAGAGCTCACTTTGTAGCCCAGGCTGCTCTCAAACTCACACAGATCACCCTGCCTCAGCCTCCCAAGCTCTGGGATTATAGGTGTGCGTCACCATGCCCAGCTAAAACTTTTTAAACTTAGTGATACACATTGATTTGTACCCGCAGGAGTGACCTCTGATCTGATTTTAACTACTTAATTTACAACCTTAAATAGTACATATTAATTTATGAACACCTATTCTAAAGCTTATTATTTTTAAATAATAGTGAGACACTTTGCTTTTCCATTGTGAAATTAAGCAAAACCCAGTTTTTTTTTTTTTGTTTTTTGTTTTTTTGTCTTTTTGAGACAGGGTCTTGCTATGCAGTTCAGGCTGACCTTGAGCTCACTTTTGTATCCCAGGCTGGTCTTGAATTCGCACCGATCCTCCTGCCTCAGCCTCCCAAGTGCTGAGATTACAGGCATGTGCCTTCATGCCTGGCCT
Organism: Myocastor coypus; assembly: GCA_004027025.1. Lineage (NCBI taxonomy): Eukaryota > Metazoa > Chordata > Mammalia > Rodentia > Myocastoridae > Myocastor > Myocastor coypus. The sequence continues at coordinate 21,786 of PVJA010023317.1, read as the reverse complement.
AAGCAAAACACTTTTTAAACTTGACTTGGAGAAACTGTTGCATGGGTCTAGGGAAGCATTTGCTGTATTCTCTCATTCTCTCCTGTATCCAAGAAGGTAACTAAATCAGATCACTCTTTTAACAGAAATAGTGCCTGTTATTTACCTAAGCAGTATTTCTTTAAGCCTGTATAGTTTTCTTCACAATAATAAAAGTCACTGCCGGCAACTTCACTGCCAAGTCAGATTTTTCCCCTTTTGGAAATTAGGATTTATCTCCTCTTCCCTGAACCTTGTTAGTGAAAAGAAAAATAATTGTCTATACTAAGCTAAAATTTAAGTTTAGTATTCATAAGAATGCTATTGCATCACATTAAATTTTTGTATACCCTTGAAAATATACATAGAATATTTTGGCTAGTTGTTACTGTTTTTCCTTTGGAAAACTTGACGGGGTAAGAGGGAGTGTGTGCACACGCTTACAATTCCACAGATGCTGCGGCAGGAGGATAACTACAAGTTCCAGGTCAGCCTCAACTGAATAATGGGACCTTGTCTCAAAATGACAAAAAATGAAATGGAAAAGGAAGAAAGGGTTTGCTTAGAAATACTCATTACCAAATTGCTATTAATTTATTTATTTGTGTTTTTGAGGCGGAATCTTGCTTATGTACCTCTGGCTGGCCTTGAACTCACTGTGTAATTCAGGCTGTCCTTGCATTCCCTGCAATCTTCCTGCCTCAATTTCCAGAGTTCTGAGATTCTAGGTGTACAATGCAAGGCCTGTGGTAGCACATGACTAACCCCAGTACCCTGGGGAGTGGAGGCAGAAGGTTTACAAATTCAAGCCCAACCTGGGCAAGTTAGTGGCTTTATGAGATGCTATCTCAAAAAAAAAAAAAAAAAAAGTTAGATGTTGTGACTAAATGTGAAGGCTGAGGATTCAGTCCCTAGTACCACCAAAAACAGAAGTTAGGCATGGTAACAAGTTTTTAAGTACTTTTAAGTTTCTTAGCTTTTTGTTCATTTGTTTTTTATTTTATTTTATTTTATTTATTTTTTAAAGAATTTTTTATTTTATTTATTTTTTTCTTGTTTCAGAACCTTTGTTTGTTTATTCACTCATTTTTATGGCTGGCTTAGCCCGTCCCAAGGGCAGGGCTGGCGCAGCATGTGGTGCCGGGGATCGAACCGCGGTCCCTGAAGCCGCCCAAGCTTTCCCAAGAAGGCGCTTTAGACCACTGAGCCATTCTGCCAGGCCCCTGTTTTGTTTTTTAAATGTATTTAATACAGAGCCTCACTATACAGCCCAGACTCATAGTGGTTGTATTTTCAGCCTCCCCAGGGCTCGACCACATCTGATGTTGGTGGCCTGCTCAGCATACCTGGGGGCAGAGCTGGCCTGGCATGTGGTGCCAGGGATTGAACCCTGGTCCCTGTGCTTGCATAAGCAGGCACTTAGTCCACTGAGCTATCTCCCCGTTCCACTTAGGCATTTTACAAGTTCATGTTTGATGTTTTCTTTTTTTTTTTTTTTTGTCTTTTTGAGACAGGGTCTCACTATGCAGTTGAGGCTGGTCCTGAGCTCACTTTTTGTAGCCCAGGCTGGTCTCGAACTTGCACCAATCCTCCTGCCTCAGCCTCCCGAGTGCTGGGATTACAGGCGTGAGCCACCACGCCCGGCTTGATGTTTTCTTTAATTAACTTACTGAGAATTCCTTTGTAGTTGCTTTGTTTCCTTCCAATATTTGTTAGAAATCTTCTGTGGAAAGTAGTCAGTACTAGAAAAACCATCAGGTAGTGTCTTGAGGTATATGTATTCTTGGATTTAACTGTAGAAGAGCTTTCACTGTAAAATATGAAATTAGTTTTATTTGTTTATTTATTTGCAGTACTGGGGATTGAACTCAGGACCTTGCTCTTGCCAGGCGCAAGCGCCTGTTCTAATGAGCTGTCTCCTCAGTCCTCAGAAATTAGTTTTGATAGAATATTTGATCTGTTATTTCATGTAGGAAGAGTTTTCCCAGCATTCTGAAAGCGGCTGACCAGGAGGAGCCCTCCTCCTGCCATGGCTGGGTGCTGTCTGACAGGGCACTAGCTGCTATTCAGGAAAAACACTACATTTTCTCTAAATAATAAAACGCTGCCTCAGTTCCCAGTCGTAGGTACATTCCATTAAATGAAAATTTGATTTGTGTTTTTCCACTATATCTAGTTCATTAGAGCAGTTGCATTGCTATGTCTATTCATTCTCTAAGGAGTAATTGCTTTTCCCATATTTATAGTCTGTACATTACACATTTAGAAATACTCAAGAGAAAAGCTGTTGGTGTGAAATCTTCATTTTGGTAGGCACCGCTTTGTGAATGTAGAATAACAATATGGAAAATAATTTCATACAGTCAGTTTAAAAAGATCATTCTCTATTTGAACTTGGGATGAATAGTATAAAAATGTTAATCAGATTTGAGGATTTAAATACTCCTCACCAGGCTTACCCTATTAAAATGAATATTAAAATATAAACCTAACCAATGTTCCTTTTGAACATTTTAAATTTCTTTTTTTCGTTTATTCCCTTTGCAGTGATTTAAACATGATTTTAGCTGCAGCTAAATCCTTCGGGGTCTATAGTTTTGCAGACAGTCCTTTTAAAATGGATTGTGTCAACCTTTTAAGTCACAGAGGGGAATGATAGTCTCCAACCTGTAAAATGGTGGGCATCAGAATCTATAAATTGTTCAAGCTTTTTATTTTTATAGTCATTCTAGTGTGTCGAAATTGAAAGTAAACTTTGGATGTTTTGACATATTTTCTATAACTTTTAAGACGTTTCAAGGTAATAAAAGTTTTTTTACTCTGCAAAATGAAATTGCCAGGAAACAGGTAGCTCACTGATGTCATCCTACAGTGACTGCCCAGACAGTTTTGTGTGCATTCCTACTTTGAGGTTACAGCTTTCAGGGGAATGCCTGAGTGCTTTCTACAAGCTAGTTTATTGGGGGGAACAGAAAACTCACAGATGATTCAAATCTGGTTCTCATCTTGATTTAACCTGTCTCATATTTTGAGGCAATACAGTCATTTATATTTTAGGTGAAGTTTTTCTTTGCAGCAGAACTTTGACTTGAATGATTTTAAGAGGTGTTTGATATTGGACCTGTATCTTAAAGATCAGTGTGTACTTTCATTCACAGAAAAGAGCTGTTAGCGACATCATTTACTTCATGGCCAAAAGGATCAGTAGACATTCTGGCACAGTAGGGCCTGTGCGTTGTGGTCATCTGTGTGTTCATTTGTAAATGAGCTTACTGCATAAATACACAGGAAAGAAACAAAAATGCAAATTATATGGAGCCTGTCAAGGACTTAAGTCAGTCAGGATTGGCTTTGAATAAGGTCATATTGCCATTTTTATGGTTTAGAACCCCTGATTTTGACACCTTTAGGTGTTGCTCTGAAATGACCGAATACTCTAAAACACCATGAATGGAAAATATCAGTTTATTTCTTAGCTGTTTGAAGCTCATTAATCTAGAACAGAGTTGCCCAGTAGAACTTTATGCAGTTATGTAAATGATCTTCATTGCAAATGATCTTCAATGCTGTGTACACAGTTACACCTGAAATGTATAAAGTGTAACTGGCAAACTGAACTTTTAATTTTCTTGCATTTTATTTAATTTTAACTTAATAGTCTAATGTCCAGTGGCAGCTTTGGAAATTAAGGTCTAACAGCATTCTGGATTCAAAAGGTTTTGCAATTGCTGTGAAAAGTAAAAGGCTTGTTAATCAACTTTTCTTTGGATAAGACCATATTAGGTGTATCTAGAACTACTTAATTGTTAAGATTATGGCACCTGGCATCACTTTTGATCTGACCCATAACAAGTCCCAAATGCACAACATTGGCAAAACAGGAACCATTGTCACCACCAGCTGTTGAGGCTTAGCCTATTCTGCAAACTTAGAAAAAGTAAAGTGCGTTAGTGTTTACAAAGACTTCCTAGAGAGACATAATGTCAGCTGCACTTGAAGAAGGGACAGAATGTGGAAAGATAGAGGAGATTACTTCTGGGTGCAGCAAGAGCAGTATCACAGAGTAGGTATTCAGAAACTTTCACTGACCGGCCTGTGGCAGTCATGCCCTGTGCATTGAGGGCAATTGAAACAGCTTGGCTGTAGATTCTCTTGTAAAATGGTGAGAAGTAGCAATACTGATGTTCCTGTTAGTAAAGATGGGAAATAGTGAAAGCATTTTAAACAACAATTGAGGATGATTAAATTGAACAATAATAATTTCTTTTTAGAGATGAAGAGGCCAGAAATCTTCTGTTAGGTTTCAGGTAGGACAGGATAGTACAGAGCCACTGTTTAGTAGCATGGGATGCAAAGGGCTTGGGGAACAATGGAGGGTGGGTGTCCGAGGCAGCAGAACATCAGCTGAGCTTAACTCTGGATGCCTGAGCACAAAGGGTAAAGTGGTTTAAAAAGTAGGGGCATGGGTGAGATAGCTCAGCCGACTGAGTTCCTGCTTTGGCAAGCACAGGGACCAAGGTTGGGAAATTGATGAAAAAATGTCTAAAATTTTATTCATCTTTTAAAAATGTGCTGTGAGATAGCCTCCAGAGTGATTTGCAGAATAAGGAGGCCTTAAGTAATGTGAAAAGTATCACTGATGGAAAAATGATGGTGTTTGTTGTTCAGTTACTTGGTCTGTACATAGGGTACATGAATTTGGAGTATATTACTACTCTGAAGCATCTCATAAAGTGATAGGAAGAAATGCTTGTTTTGATGGTGCAGTTTTTAGAATATTTAGGATATTGCACAATTGAAAGCATCATAGTACCAACTTTTTACTGATGGTTGTACACACTGCTCCTTAATTTTTCACATATATTTTAAGTTTTTTTGTTTTATTTTGGTTTGGTTTTTTGTTTTGTTTCTTTGAGATAGGGTTTGGCTTTGTAGTTTGGGCTGGTCTTGACCTCACTGTGTATCCCAGGCTGGCCTTGAATTTGTGGTGACTCACTTGCCTCAGCCTCCTGTGTGCTGGAATTGTAGGTGTGTGCCACCATTCTTGGCTATTTTTGTTTTCTTTTTTTCCCCCATGTATATAGTACAAGGTCTACAGGGTCTCACTACACAAACTGGACTCATAGTGATCCTCCTGCTTTCAGTCTCCCAAGCATTGGAATTACAGATACATGTCACCACACCTAGTCTCAATTGCTGTCTCAGTGGGCCCTGGATACAGGACCAGTACAGAACATGGGATTGGATCCCAGTCCCTGCAGCTGCCTAAGAAGGCACTTTAATCCTCTGAACTATCTGGCAAGTTCTTTTTTTTTTTCATAATTAAAGAATGACTAAATAAGTTTCATTACCCTCATTTAATTATTTTTTACAAGTATGAATTAATGTATTTTCATGAAAAAGTGTATTTACCAAATGAATTTGAGTTTCATTTCATATGATATGAATATTTTAAGGTATGTGATAGTGGAATGTGAAGATCAAGATACTCAGCAGAGAGACCCCAAGACCCATGAGATGTACCTGAACGTGATGAGAAGGTTCAGCCAAGCACTGCTGAAGGTAACTTGGGTGTGGGGTGACAGATGGCTGTGTGCTGCTGGAGCGGGCGGGTTGCTGGTCTCATCATGTCCTGCGGTGAAGGAAGATCAATATTTTTTGATACATGAAATTACTTTAGGTTTATTTTTATTTCCTGTTGATGAACTATTGGAGCACAGTCAATTCTCCTTCCTTTACATATGGCTCAGTTCTTTCTGCACTGCTATAGCAGCTGGATGATTGGAATAGAAACCCTATGACCAATAAGATAAAATACTTACTCTTCAACCTTTTGTAGAAAGTTTTGGTTCTCAAATGAATAAACCTGTATGTAGAACAACAACGTAAAACCACTTTGCTTTTAAAATGTCCCTCTTTTTTTTCCTTGCCTAGACTAGCTACATTCTCAGAATCCTGCGTTTGCCATGTTGGAGGCACTGTCTTTTGAGCTCCTTTGTTTCCTCAGCAGTTTTTTTTTTTTTTTTTTTTTGAGACAGGGTCTCACTATGCAGTTGAGGCTGGCCTTGAGCTCACTTTTGTAGCCCAGGCTGGTCTCGAACTCGCACTGATCCCCCTGCCTCAGCTTCCCAAGTGCTGGGATTACAGGCGTGCGCCACCACGCCTAGCCTCAGCAGTTTTTTTAAAGTTCTACTTTGGTATTTCCTACATTCTCTGCTTCCCTTGTTTTGAATCTGAAAGCACCATCACAGCCAGCCAGCAGAGGGCGAAAGGGCAGTGAGCACAAAACTCATTTATTTGTTAATCTGGCTTTACTACTGAAAATTTTACTTCATAGCATCTTTTGTCTGCTGTTTTATATTTCAAGTCTGCAGAAATTTAAACTTCATCTTATTAGTCATTTTGAGACTAAGCTTATAAATAGCCTTAGGGCTCAGAGCTTTTCACTATCAAGCTTATCCACACATAAACCCTTGGTTCTTTTCTGATCTCATTTTTTATCCTATGAAGTCATTCCAGTTTCTCTGAATATAAATTGTGTCAAGTGGGGATAATGTTTCCCCAGCTGCCCTTACCATGTTAATTATGCAAATTAAATGAGCATATGTGTTTTATGAATTGGAAATCACTATGTAAAACTGGACAAATTTTAGGATTTCTTTTTCTGCCTCTGAACTAACAAGAAACATGGTGGTATTTGTGTAGGGCTACTTCTCTTTTCTAGTAGATATTTTAGTTTTTTGACAATTATGTCTATTTTTGCCATATGTGTACATAGCACATTTCATCATTATTGGTTTACAGGTATTTATTGAATCAGTGAGTTAAAGCTTTTTGGATAGTGTGCCTTCTGTCTTGTCAGGTAGTTACAGGATATATTGTTTTGGATAGACCAGTGTTCTGAAGTCTCAGAAAACTTGCAACAGTGAATAGGTTGGTGGTGCTTACTGAAAATAGTGGGTTTCTCATTATCTTCAAGTCACAATAATTAATCACTTTAAGTTTTGCTTTGTGTTAAAGTTTATGGCTATTACAAGAATTTAAAAAAAAGATAGCCCATGCTATTAAAGAAACCCTGATCATTATGCTACACAAAACTAACTTTGATTGCCTTAGGGTGATAAATCTGTCAGAGTTATGCGTTCTTTGCTGGCTGCGCAACAGACATTTGTAGATCGGCTGGTACATCTAATGAAGGCAGTGCAGCGTGAAAGTGGAAATCGGAAGAAGAAGGTAAGACTGTGCCATTGGCTTGTGCTTGTGACAGAGTGACTTTGTATCATAAAACACTCAGTTTTGAACACCATTTCATTGGGCCAGTGCAGCATATTGTATGAATTCCTGTGTATTTGAGGTTTTAGAAACATTTGAACAGTGATTATGTATGCAGTCCTGTTGGAGTTTACATATGTTGGTATATTTAATTGTCATTGTGGTCCTACTAATAGGCTCTTAGTGTTCCCCTACTCGGGTGGGATAGGAGACACAGAGGGGTTACTTCGCCCTGTGTCACCCGACGGTTAGGTGCTGTAGTTATCTGCGTCCACACATCCTGCCTCACATCTGGATTTCTGATTCAGAGTGCTTTGCTGGCTGTTTTAGAGTCTAGGCATTTTAGAATATAATGTACTTAGTATGGAAGAGATCTCTACAGGTCATGTAGACGAGAGTTCTGAGAAAATGAGGTTCAGAATAACTTGCCTACATCTTAGAATTGGTGTTCATTGCAGACCTGGCTTTGCACCAGGTATCCCCATTATTGCATTGATCTTTCAAGTAAGATGTGTAGAATAGTAATAGTCTCTGTTCTTTTTATGTTCTGTTTCCTGATCAGTAGCTTAAGTTATAAGAAGAATTCACTTGTTTTCTTGCCTGGTCACACTAGATAATAGCCAGATCTTTCTTGATGGCTTTTGTAAAACATGATTACTGTTACTCTCTAGATTTGTGAAAGAAAACTTGAGAGGAAAGTATGAATTGAGTAAGTTCAAAGCAGGGAACATGTCTAAAGAAATGCTAGTAGAGGTAATAATGAGGAATAATTACTTACCAAGATGGGAAGTACAGAGGGGAAACACATTTTTGTCTAGCTGTCCTTTTCCTTGTTGAGAAGAATCCTAGACCAAACAAGTAAACCAGCCTTGAGGGCTATGACAATCTTGGTGAAAAGTGATGTGACCTGGTGCCCACCAGCAGAGGGCGTGCGTGTGTCTGCTGTGCAGTTAAGGTCTCCCAGCAGCTGCAGCAGCAGCAGCAGCAGCAGCAAAGAGCAGTGCCCAGGACCCTGTTGGAGTAGTGAGAAAGAGAAACGAAGATGGGTATGCCCATCTGGGATTAAATACGCCATTTTCATCATTTCTACTTGGTGCGCTGACAAAAAATAAAATAACCATCTATTTCCTAGCATTGGTATATCTGACCATCCAGTTGAATAGGAAGATTCATTGACTTTTTGATAAAATATGTGTCTTAGTTACTCTTCTCTTGTTGTTGGGACAAATGCCAGACACTCAAAATGAAGGAAGGCAAGGTTTATTTAGCTCACAATTATTGGAGGTTTCAATCTATACTCAGCTGGCTCCAAAGTAACTGGCACATGGCAGAGAGCAACCTTTCATGGCAGCAGCAAAGAGCAGAGAACAAATGGGAGAACAGCAGCAACAGTGGCAACAGAGAGGAAGTCTGTCTCTCTTAAGTTGCATTCAGGCTATCTGCCCTAGGCTGGGTGCAACGCTCATGATCCTAGCAGATCATGAGTTAATCTCAACTTGTAGAAATCCCTGCCACATGACTGAATGTCCTCCTTTGGGAGGACGAGTAGATGCAAACCACAATACCATGTATAGGAATTTATGCCAGTTTTCAAAATTGATTTTTAAATTGCATCTGTCATTTAGAAGGAGTTAGTGAATATTACTGAAGGAACATTTCTGTATACTCTTAAAACAATTTTTTGAAACTTCATCTCTTACTGATTCTAGAACTCATCCTTTTGCTGCATACAACTAGTATTATAGTTGAAATACTTTATGCCACTGATGTTGGCAATTGAAGTTTTGACTTTTGAAATACAGGCTCAGCTGTTAAAGAATGCAGAACTTTTCCAGCTTTCAAATGAAATAGATTGATCCTTTAAAATTAAATGTATGGGTTTCTATAGGCTTCAGACCTGTCTCGCCATGACGTGGGCCTCTGGGTGTGTGAGATCCTAGCGCACTTCAGTAGTGTGTGTGCTGTGTGCTGAAGAAGAGAGGGATGAAGGTGCAGTCCGAGGCAGGCTCTGTGAGAAGTGGGGGTGGAGCTTGCCAGGACCGGTAATGCGCTTTCCTCCTGATAGCCCCACAGTGTGTGAGGATAACATAACGTGTTCAGCTAATATTTTGTTATGTGAAATTAAGCTTCAAAGGAAATTCATTGCTCTCTGTAACTTCATAAATCCTCTTGGGAAAAGATACTGAATTTTTAAATCCAGCTTAAAAGTGTTTCTTCTTTCTCATCTGCATCAGGTGAAATATAACTGTTGCTCTTAAGAACACTCAGCTTTTCTTAGTCAAGAGATCATTCCTTTTAAATAATGTTGCTATTGTGTAGATAATTTATAAATGTTTCACAGCCATGTACTATTTTGTGTTAACTTTTATGGTACTTTGTACATGTTTTCAAATTAAACTCTTTTTTTTTTTTGGTTTTGTTTTGTTTTCTGTTTTTTTTTTTTTTTTTTAAGACAGGGGCTTACTTTGTAGCCCAGGCCAGCCTTGAACTTGTGGTGATCTTCCTGCCTCCTCCTCTGGAGTGCTGGGATTATAGGCGTACATCACAGCAGTTTTTATTTCCTTACTGTACAAATACATAAACTATGTATAGAATAGTTTACATATTACAAAGTAGGTTCTCTTTTAACCTAATTAATCTTTTTGACTTGTTCTAGAATGAGAGGCTTCAGGCATTGCTTGGAGATAACGAAAAAATGAATTTGTCAGATGTGGAACTTATCCCACTGCCTTTAGAACCCCAAGTGAAAATCAGAGGAATAATTCCAGAAACAGCCACGCTGTTCAAGGTAATCATGATGGGTCTTTAAGGTAAATGATTAGAGTCTAGTTCTTTAAAAGTAGAGCAGAAAAAAAACTGCCTTGGGAAATTAGTTCATTATAGGGAATACCCCTCATTCTGTTGTTTAAGTAAATGCTATATTAAAAGAGTAGTTCTTGTTTACTGCTGTGGTTTGTGTCACGAGTAGCAGGCATGTAAAGAAATGAAATGTATAAAATATTTTTGTATTATTTTAAATTACAAAATTATTTCAGCTAAAGCTTAATAGAGTCACTAGTCTTATCAATTTAGGCTGTTTTGTTTTTAATAAAACAAACTGCAATATAAAACTTGTATTTGCATTTAGTTCATAAATTCATATGGCTATGGATGGGGCCTAGTTAATCTTTAATATTACATATTGTAATATGTAAATATACACAAAGCTGACAAGTAATAAAATATGGGAAATATTTGATCAGAATATCCAGTTCTATTGTTCTTCTTTCAACCTTGAGTATATGAGTATTCTTGAAAATTCTGAGTTGTAGACTAGACATCATGAAGCAGTTATATAACTTCATATAAAGTAGTATCTAGTTATAGCTGGGCATGGTGGTACACACCTATAATTCCAGCATGCCCAGTCTACACTACAAGGTCAAGACCAGCCTGAGCTGCATAGTGAGACCCTGCCTCAAATCAATGAAAAAGGAAAAAAAATTAATTATGTAGGAAATCTTTATTATATAATTGTGTAATTCTTCATCATTAGGGGTCATGTATGACTTTTGGAATCTGGTAAAAGTGATCAGTTGTGCTCTGGAGAGCACCCATATGTAGAGCTCCTCAGAGCTGAAAGCATCAGGGACTATCGTTAGGACCATCACTTTCTGTTGCTGGTCTTAAGCTGTGGAGAACTAGAGCTCTTAAGTAATTTATAGAATGTGTTTCATGAGGGGTAATATATACTACAACTTTAAGGTCAGGCTTGTAGTTTTTCCACCGCCTATGTGATCTGAAGTGGATTCTCTGAAGCATTTTCATGTCTTTTCCCCATCCTTCCATAGGACTGCTTTCAAACATGCGGAACAGTGGCGAGAATTTCCTAGTACACAGCTGTGTACTGCCACCCACCCAACACATGCACATGTGCCACCCCATCCTTTACATTTGTCTTTGCTTTTCCATGTGTCTGTTTATCTCTTTCTGTGATACTTTGTTCCATGATTTTCTTGGCTTATATGAAGTAGTACTCACGTCTTGTTTTATTCCATTTAGTTTTTATTTTTGTGTGGAGTATCACTGTGCAGCCTGGCCTCATGGTGGTCCTCCTGTCTCGGCCTCATGGTGGTCCTCCTGTCTCAGCCTCCCCAACTCTGGGACTGCAGTTGTACGGCACTATGCCTGGTTTTATGTGGCACATTTTTCTAGCCTATTTATTCCAGTGTATCTCAGCAACACAAATAACAGTGGTGAGCATTCGTAGCCTAAAATGTGTTATTTGAATCAGGCATGGGACCAGACCTTTCACCTCTGTGGTTTCTGCTTTGCTTAGCTCAATAAACATTTTCTTCATTTAACAGACGGAGAAACACAGAGTATGCACAGAATCGTCCCAGCTGGTGCCTAGCCGAGCCTGGATTCATATCCATGGCTGTTGATTCCGCAGCCTGTTCTCTCCCATCACGCAGTCCTCTGCTAGCTAGTTCATTGTTGGCTGTGTGGATTCCTACATCTTAGTCCTGTTGGCCTTCCTTTTGAGCTTATGTGCTGGCATGCCCTCTCTGTGTAGTTAAATCTCCATTTTCTAATTTACATCTAATTTTTAAAGCAATGTTTTCCTTTTCCAGAGTGCACTTATGCCTGCACAGCTATTCTTTAAGACGGAAGATGGCGGCAAATATCCTGTTATATTTAAACATGGAGACGATTTACGCCAAGATCAACTCATTCTTCAAATCATTTCACTTATGGACAAGGTGAACATAATTTTTATGTTATTTGGAGATGCTTTTTCATTCGAGAAAACTATAGGCTATTTGCAGAGACAGAAGTATTGGTAACATCCAGTTACTCATGCCCTTCAGGGCAACTGTGATGATGCCTATGGAACTGCATGCAGTCCATAAGAACTTTTTCCAAGGCGAGGCGTGGTGGTGCAGACTTGTAGTCCCAGCACTTAGAAGGCTGAGGCAGGAGGATTGCTGCATATTCAGGCCAGCCCGGGCTATAAAGTGTGCTCAAGATTGGCCTGAACTGCACAGTGAAAACCTGTCTCAAAAAGAAAAATAATAATTTCCAAATTAAGTTCTTATGTCAGATATAGCCTGGATTCATATCCATGGCTGTTGATCCCAAAGCCCGTTCTCTCCCATCATGCAGTCCTCCGTTAGCTAGTTCATTGTTGGGTGTGTGGCTTCCTACCACATCTTAGTCCTGTTAGCACTTTCTAGTAAGTCTCTTAGATCTTTTTTGTTTTTCTTTCTTTTTTTCCTAATTGTTATTAAGAAAAAAGCCGGTCTTTGTCTCTGGTGTATAAAAGAATATACTTCCCCTCATTTCTCTTTTTCCTAAGTTCTAAAATCCTTCAAGAACAAAAAGGACTGCATCACATGGTAGGAGGAATTCTATCATTATTGAAAATGGATGATAAAGATGTAGAGATAAAAACCTTATCATGCCACCAAAAATTAATAAATGTGTTCTAGTAAAGAAAGATAATTTAATTAATAATTTATTAAGGTTGTTTCCACAAAAGTGGAGTGTAACAAAACTATTTCGTTGCCTTAATGTGTTTTATCTTCTGATTAAAAGCTGTTACGGAAAGAAAATCTGGACTTGAAATTGACACCTTATAAAGTGTTAGCCACTAGTACCAAACATGGTAAGTTTATTTCATATTGCGATTGCCTTATCTCAGTGTTCAATGAGTGTAATTTTCCTAATCAGACTTAAGAAGGTTAAAGATTTAACTCATATGTAGCCCTGGCCAGTTGGCTCAGCCTGCCTTTTCTGTTCTTTGTCTCTCTCCTGCCTTCTCCCCCTTCAGCCTTCTGCCTACCACCAGCCACCTGCCCCATCCGTCCCTCCCCATCCTTCTCCCTCCCTTCTCCTCCTCCCTCTCACTGACCCTTTCTGTCTTCCCTCCTTTCCTTTCTTTACTTCTTCCCTACTTTCTAGTAGTTACTCTCAGGTGTCCCGTGAGGGCCAGTACAAACTTGAGGTACTGTTCACGGATGCTTTTAAGGTTGCTAGGTGTGGAATGTGTGCGTCCTTGTAGATGGCTGTTCTCCGCACAGCCCATACTCCTTTGTCAGTGGGTCTGCTTACTGCAGCTGTTCGTTTCTCTGCAGGCTTCATGCAGTTTATCCAGTCAGTCCCTGTGGCTGAAGTTCTTGATACAGAGGGAAGTATTCAGGTACAGTATCAATTTTACTTGTTTATACAATTCCTGAATAATTCTTGCTACCACCAGTTTTTATGAATATATGGGGTCTCTGCTTGCTTGCTTTCTTTAGAAGTAAGCATTATTCACAATTGGAAATTCTTCCACATTGGTACAATTCTTTGAACAGTGTGAGGCACATATTCAAAAGTTAACCGATGAACAAATAAATTTATTAAAGGTCCATGTTGCACTTATATGAAAGTATAGAAATACTGTCATTTATTAAACACTTATTGATCAACATTTTTATTATTTCCAAGTTTGATTGTTTCCAGCAATGCTAACTGACATTCTTGGCTCACACATATTTCATCCCATGCTGATGGAGCAGTGTGTCCCCCCAGGAGGCCCCTTGGACTGTTCCTACTGTCCTTCACTTCAGCCAGTGTCTGGCTGTCGTGACTGTCTGTGGGACTAGACACTTCCCTGGTCATGACAGTTCTAAAAAGGTTCTTTTGCAGTAAAATGTTAAACAGGTAAATAATGTCTTTTCAGAACTTTTTTAGAAAATATGCACCAAGTGAGACTGGGCCAAATGGAATAAGTGCTGAGGTCATGGACACTTACGTTAAAAGCTGTGGTAAGTTCTTCAGGCCACCACTTCCCAGGTATATGTTTGAATAAAGGAAAGCTAGCCAACCTGATGCTGCTGTATTGGCATACACTTAGGACATGATAAGTGTTCTGTAAGAAGATAGGATATAGAATGTGATAAAAGAAGCCTCTAGGGTTTTGCCATAATAGTAATGACAGATATAAATTCTTGCTTAGCACTTTACCTACTTTATCATTGTGAGTTACCTCTGCCCAGAAGTGGGTAACTTTTCCCTGGGTTTTCCTGTTCCTGAGGACCCAAAAGTTGGCAGATTAAAGAAAGGCCCAGAGAGAGAATGATTGTGCTTTAGTTAAAACTGAAGTTGAAGTAAGAGCACTGTGTTAAGAGAGGGCCTATAGGGAACAGCATTTTGGCGTCCGTACAGTCCATTCTAGGAAGGAGGAAGTAGCAAGGGTTTTTCATTTTCTTCTGTCTTCTATGCCTGTCTTCATACCTGTGTTAACAATTTGAAAAACTAAATTTCTAAGGAATTTAACAAACCCAACCCTAGAACTGATCATTGAGTAATGTATGACATATTGTAGTTAATTTTTGATTTAAATGTAGTGTTTAGGTTTATATTCATTTATGCTGCTACTTACAAAAAACTAAGAGAACAAGTTAGATGTTTACCAACTATACTTAAAGCTTCATATTACCTTATGGTTGAGAACTTGTTTCCTTATACACAGTATTTTGTTTTTATATTTCTGTGATAGAATATTTAACATACTGTTGAACTTCATGGAAACTGAATTTATTTATTTATTTTTTTTGTCTTTTTGAGACAGGGTCTCACTGTGCCGTTCAGGCTGGCCTTGAGCTCACTTTTGTAGCCCAGGCTGGTCTCGAACTCACAGCGATCCTCCTGCCTCAGCCTCCCGAGTGCTGGGATTACAGGCGTGCGCCACCACGCCCGGCTTGGAAACTGAATTTAAACTTTACTGTTTAGTGAATGTGAATATTCAGCATGGTAGCTGTGGCCATGTGCATGCAGTCCAGTCTTATTTCTACAGATCAGCTAAAATAAACTTAGTTTTGTAAATACTAATTTACAATACAGGTTTTTTTTTTTTTTGGTGGTTCCGAGTTTTATAAAAGCCATTACATAGTTTTATGTGTTTGCTGCTTATATTATTGTCCATATTCTAATGAGAAAAATATGTATGGGAAAATAAGTATAAAAAATTGGTTATTTGCTAACTTCTGTTATTATAGTTTAAATAATGGCTAGATTTACACATTTATTTATTTATTTATTTATTTATTTATTTATCCTTGTTTCAGAACCTTTGTTTGTTTATTCACTCATTTTCATGGCCGGCTCAGCCCATCCTGAGGGCAGGGCTGGTGCAGCATGTGGTGCCGGGCTTCAAACTGCAGTCCCTGAAGCCGCCCAAGCTTTCCTAAGCAGGCGCTTTAGACCACCGAGCCATCCCACTGGGCCCCATAGATTTATACATTTTAAATAAGAATGGTAAAAGGCAGATGTCAGTGGATCCCCTAGCACAAATGCTGTACTTTTTCTTAGTAGTTGGAAGACCACAGTGTGAGCTGTGCCTGCACTCCTGAAGAGAGTGCACTCCCTTTCTCCTCTGGCGGCGGGCGCATCAGGACTGTGTCTATACAGACTGCTTTTAAGAAGGCTTTCGTTTACTTTTGTTGCTTTGTAGGTTACATGGTTAAAGATTGGGAATGACTGACAGTTTAGTATCTACTTCTATAAATAATTCTTCATTGTCATATTTAACATATATCGTCTGAACTAAGAAATACTAGACATATGTTGTAATTAAAGTTCCTAAAGGCTATCTTAACTTTTGACACAGGTAACTTTATAATTTGACATAATTCAGTAAATTTTTTTGTAGCAAATAATAATCCTTTTTTGAATTTCAGGTAATAGGGTTTTAATAGATCCAACAGAGATTACAGATTTGAGAGTTTAGGTGAGAAGTCAGAGATAAAGAAAATTTACATCAAAGTAGCACAAATTGCTTTGAGATTCAGTGGGATGTTTTATCTGGTTTGCATTTTTTTCCATTTTGCAGCTGGATATTGTGTGATCACATATATACTCGGAGTTGGAGACAGGCACTTGGATAACCTTTTACTAACAAAAACCGGTAAGAAACGATGGCTAGATGTAATTTCTTGTGGTGGAAGAGGTCCTGGGATCAAACTCTGGACCTTGCACTTGCCAGGCAGGAACTCATGTCACTGGGCTATCTCCTCAGCCCATCGTATGTAATTTATATGCCAGTAATTTTTAATGCAGAATCTACTTAATGAAATAAGTTGAATAAGTAAAAGTCCATTTATGTGGTATTATGGAAGAACACTTAGGGACATGCCCCTCCATTATAATTGTCACCTTAGTAATACATTAGTCCTGCAGATGATTACCTAGACCAGTGGTAGCGAGCCTAGGCACATGTGCCCCATTGGACACACAAAGGCTTCTCTGTCATCACAATAGCCAAACATGGAATATTCAGCTTTAGTTGTGATAAATAAGTTGGTTTGGGACACTCAATCGTTGAAGCGTTCGCCATCACTGACCTGAACCTTGCTTCTGTACTTGCAGTGTGTATTTGTATGGAAAGTGCCTAGTGTGTGCATGCAGTCCATTGTCTTACTATGCAGGTCAAGTTAAAAGTGTTCATTCTCTTGCCAAAATCTGCATAATACAGAGCCAGCCAGATAGCCAGTGGACTAAAGCCCCTGCTTAGGCAGGCTCAGGGACTGGGATTCGATTCCCTGGCCTGCTGTGCTGGCGCTGTCTCCAGGGCATGCAGAGACAGTGACTTAAGACTGGACATGGTGGCACTGGCCTGTAATTCTAGCACTTGGCAGGCTGAGAACAGGAGAATCACTAGGAGTCTGATCTGTGTAGTGAGACCTTGTAGACCTTGTACTAAATAAATTAGACATAAGAACAACAAAAATTATGCTTAATTTACCTTGAAGTCTGTCTCTGGTTATTTGCTTTTCTTGGAGTTGCATCATTCTTGCTGGTAACTCTGTCTTTTGTCAAGATTTCTGTGTAAACAGTTTCTAAACTTGAAGCGCTTTTTGTCAATCCGTTGTCTCAATGTTCACCTGAATTATCCAGTTGTGTACCTGAAATAGTAAGTGAATAGGGCCAGTTATAAACATGACCCTTTCCCCACCCACCTCTCTAAAACCCCTTTCTTTCCTCTTTTTACCATCTTTGTAAACAATCGTATCATCCACTGGGTTGCTCTAGTGGAAGTGAATCTTAATTCTCAGCCTCATCTCACATATCAAGCCCATTAGAAAATCTTACCTACTTCTCACCTCCAGAGGAGATCACGAATGGTTGCCCTTGCTGCCCACTGTCTGCGTTTCTGCTCCATTCAGTGCAGCTCTTGAAATTACTTTGGGGGAGGCTGGTGAACGGTGAAGAAATGATGACATGAGTCAGAAACAGCCCTCTCTCCTGCTGGGAGAGAATGAGCTGCCTGAAGACTGCGGTGCGTTTCATTCAGTAAGAGGATGAAAACAGGTAGAACCCCTCTCCCAGTGGGAGAAAGGTCCCGAGCAACTTGTCGGGCGCGCCTCGGGTTCTTGGGCTGGCTGGGCTTTAAGCTTGTATGTGTGATTGATCTCTGGCTCAATAGCTCTCCACATGTGTCCACTGCTCTACCCTATTTGAAGCCATCAGCAAACAATATAAATAAAACATGAATTCTTTATTATGATTCTGTAGCTTTCCCATTCCAGTCTTCTCTCTGACTTCTGGGTCAGAACAAGTATTCTTGTTTACTCTTGCTGGGAAATTCCTTTCTCAGATGTTTGCAAGGCTAATTGTAGTTATTTCAGTTCTGATAGAATTTTCTTACTGAAGACCTCAACTCTCCAAAGCGTGCGTATCTGTCCTCATTTACTCTATCACTTTTTTTTTTGGTAATAGTATAGTATTATTACTTATGCCAAAAGTATAGTGTCTTTCATTCAACAGGTATTTAATGAGCTTGTACTAGATGCTAGCAAGACAACAACCAGTACAGAAGTCCTCCCACCACTGAGTGTGCCTGTCATCCTCTCCCCTCAGGATGTAAGTTGTGAGAGAGCAGAGAGCTGTTGTCCCTTTCCAGGGTGCTACTTCACAGGTTTTTTTAGGCCCTAACACACTAGTTTTTCAAAGTAGTACAGTTGATCTGTCAGCCAGGTGTTGTGGCCTGTACCTGGGCAACCAAGCAGGAGGGTAGTTCGAGGCAGCCTAAAGTACATAGAGAGGGCCTGTTTCAAAACACAAAGCAAATCAAATAAAATGACCTCTTAAGGCTTTTTTTTTGGTGGGGGGGATTCCAAATTTGATAGAATTTAATGTAATACTTCAAATGTAATTTGACTAATTGGTAATATAACCATTCTATTAATTTTTCAAGTAATTTGACGTAACCTTTTCTTTTAGATTTCGGAAACTGTTATCTATTGATAGGAATATTTTAGGGGATTTGGAAAACGTAGTATATTCAATGTATCTTTTTGGCTTATGTCTGAAATATATAAAAATTAAGCCATCAGATTTGAGAAACTAGGTTTAATCCTATTATCAATTTAAAGAGTGCTTAATGTTTGTCTCTAAAAATGTGCTAAGAGGTACATCTCTTTTAAAATAGCAACAAAACAAAATAAAGCAACAGTTCTTTTTTCCACTTACCTGTTCTTTCACTGAAATATGTGGTGCAGTTACAATTTTAATTCTTTAGTAATAGAGAAAAGCTCTCACATTCTCAATTTAGTCTGAAGAAAATTAAATTAGAAAATATAAGATGGATCATGTCAAGATGAATACACATTCAGTCTACTTAGCAGCTGCTGACCCTTAGTAAGCAAAACTTTGTGCTGTGGCGTCCTACACAGCGAACCAGGTTTCACAGCAGTTCACCTTCATTGCTTGCCTATGCCTTGTCAGTAGCTCTCATGTAACTTCCCTGGGGTGAAGTTTCATTCTGGCTCGTGGTAGGAAATGCGGTGTACTTTTCCTTGAAAATACCTCCACCATTTTAATCTGGCTTTCATTGCTTTGTTGTACCATGTTTAATTTGTACATTTAGATTTTCTTTTCTTTTTTTTTTTTTTTTTTTGTCTTTTTGGGACAGGGTCTGGCTATGCAGTTGAGGCTGGTCCTGAGCTCACTTTTGTAGCCCAGGCTGGTCTCGAACTTGCACCAATCCTCCTGCCTCAGCTTCCCGAGTGCTGGGATTACAGGCATGCGCCACCACGCCTGGCTACATTTAGATTTTCTTAGGCCACTGTCCAGTCTTTCAACAACCAGCAGGACAGTTTGTAACTATCTGATGATGTGTCTTCATCCTTCAGAGTAAAGTACCTTTGTTTTCTGCTCTCATTTGTCATTTAAGGAAAGTTAAATGTGGCTCTGCTCCCTGGTGCAGCGAATTGTGATTAAGTCAGACTGCCTCATGCATGCCCTGTCCTCCATAGGAGACCCAGATTTCATTTCACTGGTGTCATTTGAGACTTTACCCTTGTCAAACTGTCCTTGTGAATATTGATGAGGCAGAAAGGATCCAACTAAGAATTGTAGGCATGTGTGAAAGAGAATTATTAACTTCATAGAGAATTTCAAAATCAATTTAAAGGCTGTGTTGAAATACAAGGTATGAGGCTCGCTTCATTTACTGGGAGTTTGTTTTGCTGCTTTTTATGTGGGCTTGGATACTTTTAGGCTGGTGGACTTTTCTCATCTTGTACAGCAGAGGGCGCTGTGCATCTACCTGAAAGTTGAAACTTGGCAGTTCATTGTGAGTTGCTGTGTCGTCAACTGTAACATTGTTTTCTTGAAGCAAATTGAAGTGGATGAAGTTTTACTTTTAATACATTGCTGTAGTATTCTTTGGGCAGGAAGTTAACAAATTTAAACTGATGAGAAATTGGATAATGACTTTTTCCCTTTTGGAGTTGATGTCTGTAAAGGTATGTTCAAGGTAATCAATTGTAGTACATGGTTTGAATTCACTCTTTTTTTTTTTTTTTTTAATAAAGGAATTTGGGGGGGGGATTTGAAAGGAATAAAGGCTAGAATAGCAGAAAAGTTTAACCACAAGGCATAAGAAGTAAAGCCAGATAAGTATGCTGACCTGTAAAAGGCTCAAGTCAATAGCTTCTGACAGTGCTAGTTTTGCTGATAACCTACTCTTATTATGGAATATTGGACTACGTACACAACTTACTTTCTCTTTAGTTCAGTGAGTAGAAATATTTGTACCAATAGTGTTTAGCAAGTTATCGTGTCAGCACCTTGCACTTTGAACAACTACTATGAAGACAATATGCATTGTATTAATTATTGTGACTGTCCTACTAATGTGTTTTGAAGCTCCCTCATTTTTAAAAATAAATAAGTAAATTCCCTGACGTTAAAAAAGGCTAGGATAAGCCGGGCGTGGTGGCGCATGCCTGTAATCCCAGCACTCGGGAGGCTGAGGCAGGAGGATTGGTGTGAGTTCGAGACCAGGCTGGGCTACAAAAGTGAGCTCAGGACCAGCCTCAACTGCAAAGCGAGACCCTGTCTCGAAAAGACAAAAAAAAAAAAAAAAAAAAAAAAAAAAAAAAAAAAAAAAAAAAAAGGCTAAGATAACTGAAATATTTATTTACTTATAGTATACAGATTTTATAATTGAATTAATGTGTAAATGATTTCTTTTTAAATCATAAATGAAAAAAGGAGCTAGTTGTCTTTTTTTTATTTTTTAAATCTTTTATTCATTTATTTATTTGGTACAGAGTCAGCTATGCAACTCAGACTTGTGGTGACCCTCCTGTTTTCAGCCTCCACAGTGTTGGGGTTACAGGCCTGCACCACCACAGCTGATTTCAGTGGCTGGCTTGGCATGTGGTACCAAGGATCAAATCCAGGTCCTTGTACTTGGCAGGAAGGCACTTAGTCTGCTGAGCTATCTCCCTTCTTTAGTGGATCAGCATTCTGCTTTAGACATGAAGAGAGGAATGTTCTTCTAGAAAGGCATATTATGTAACCAAGTCTTTATTGGTTGAATGATGAGAATAAGTGGAAAATGTGTAACATTTAGTAATATTTTTGAGTGGAACTAGACTACAGAATGGATGAGAATGCCTCTAACCATACATTTTAGCCATATAGTTTAAAGTTTAGTAAATATTGGGAACAGTGGTTTTTATAGAAAAGTTTTAATTACAAAATAATTATAACAGTGTAGTTATTTGCCCCATCATAGTTACTTTTCTAATGCTCAGACAGAATGCCTGGCACCAGAGTTAAAGGAGGAAAGGTTTTTTTGTAGCTCACAGTTTGTAGAGGTTTTAGTTCCTAGTTGACTGACTCCAAGGCAGGGGCATGGCATAGAGGCATCACAGAGGACAAGCTCCTCCCAGTGGGCAGAGGCAGCAGAGTAGCAAGGATGCAGTGATTAGCAGCGAGCAGCAGCTCTCTTTCCATCCTTTAGATAGTGACCTTTAGGGAGCGTAGCACTTGCACCCAGGGTGGGCCTCCCTTAATCCTGGCATTGTACTGTGAGTGAATCCCAGTATCACATATGCCAGGCGTCTGGAAAGCCCCATCTGTGACTGCATGAGGTATTGCATGGGTATCTGGATGCAAACCACAATAGCCACCATTCTTTTTTTTTTTTTTTTAACATTCTTTTTTTTTTTTTTTTTT
>PVJA010023316.1:0-33215 GCA_004027025.1 Myocastor coypus | reverse complement strand
CATCCTTTCTTACTCTTTCACTGGCTGCAACTGTGTCTTCAAGGTTTGAAACTCTATCTTCATTTTCGTTCATTCGGCTCTGCCAACTTGTGTTCGAGGTTTTATTTTCTTGTATATCTCTTTGAAACTGTTTCATGCGATCTATGTCTTTCCTATATTGCTCCGTCAGGGAGTCCATCATTTTTCTATTCTCCTCTAATTTTTTATCGATGTCTTCTTTAATAGTATTGAAGTGTGTCATTTATGGTTATCCTTTCTCTCCCTAATACAGAGATTATTTCTGTTCTGTTCTCCTTTCTACTTTTGTGTATTTGTTCCCCTACTTGGGATGCTATTGATTTAGGCATGTCTTTGTCAACTTTAGATATTATTTCTGCTCTGATGTCCTCTATACGTTTCTCATGTATTTCTTTTTATACTTCAGATGTCATCTCTGATCTCAGTTGCTGTATAAGTTTCTGCACTTGTGTGTCTGCCTCAGATACTGTCAGTTCAGAGGTTTCATCTGTATAATTCTCATTTTCTTCCATCATAGTGTCTTCTGTATTTGGTTTGGGTGGGCATGGGTCCTGAGATTGCCTCCTACTCCTTGTTATCATTTTTTATGGAAGCGACCTCTGCACTTTGGTGATGTTATGCTGTGCCTATGGGCGTTTGCTCTGGAGACTCCAAGGTGGTTCTTCTACAGAGGTTCGTGACTCTTGTGTTGGGGCTCTGGCTGCTAGCTTTTGTGAATCCTGCCGGATGTGGTCTGTAGGTGGAGGTGGAGCTTTGGGATTGAGTAGTCCTGGTAGGCTCGTGGACCAGATCGGTTGCCAAACAGGCTATTTGATGGGTTCGGTGCTGGAGCTTGGGCTGGAGGGGTTCAAAAAAAAAAGGGGGGGGGCGGAGAAAGGGAAGGCAGGCCAAGGATCCTGACCTAGCTGGCATGCGGGCTCAGCTCCCAGCGGTGCGATTTGGGTCTGGGCTGGAACACGAAGTTAGTCGCGGGAACACAGAGGCGGGGCAGAGGGGCACAGGGAGCTTACCCGCAGCGGGTGTGCAGGCTCAGCTCCCAGCGGTGCGATTTGGGTCTCGGCTGGAACAGGCAGTTAGTCGCGGGAACGCAGAGGTGGGGCAGAGGGGCGCAGGGAGATTACCCGCAGCGGGCGCACAGTCTCAGCTCCCAGCGGTGCGATTTCGGTCTGGGCTGGAACCTCCCCTTTCTTTTTTTAAAAGTTGACACATTGCATATTGTCCTCAGAATAGTTCTACAGAGCACAGTATGTGGGCATGACCCACCTCCTTATTGATGTTGGAAGAAGAAAAAAGAAAAAAAAAGAAAGAAAGAAAAGAAAAGAAAGGAAAATTCTTCTCTTTGGACTAAGAGGAAGCAGATGCATGCACAGTCAAATGTTCTGCAATTGGAGTAGACCACCAGTGAAGCCTGTAATATTGGAGGCTACTGATATAAGCCTCCTAAAGCTCATCTCACCAATCTAACTCTTACACTATCCCTTATTAAAACACAAATTTACTTGAAGAAAGTAAAGTATTTGATTTCCAAAATAGAGAACTAACTTTCCAAGGAAAATATTATAGGATATTTCTGTTCTCTTTCTCCTGCTCTTCTTTTTCTTTTTTTTTTTTTTTAAAAATATATTTAGTCGAGTCTACAGGGTCTCACTACATAGATTGCACTCATGGTTATCCTCCTGGTGTCAGCCTCCCAAGCTCTGGGATTACAGCTGTGCACCACCACGCCCAGAATCAGTAGCCCTCTCAGCTTGCCCTGTCCCTGTGCCTGCTTAAGAGGTTCTGTGCTCTACTTAGCTCCCTGGCAGGCTCCTCTTTTTCTTCTTTGTCTTATTTTTATGAAACTGCAGATAAAATCCAGGGCCTTTGAACTCAACTGCATCTTCTGCCTTTCTAATAAAAACTTTTATTTTGCATCAGATATTAACAGAGAGTGCTAGTACTGAAACACTCATGCCACCATACTTAATATTTTTTTTTTTTTTTGTCTTTTTGAGACAGGGTCTCGCTATGCAGTTCAGGCTGGCCTTGAGCTCACTTTTGCAGCCCAGGCTGGTCTCGAACTCACACCGATCCTCCTGCCTCAGCCTCCCAGTGCTGGGATTACAGGTGTGAGCCACCACGCCCGGCTAATATTTTTTGATAGAGGTAGAATTTATTTGAATAAAATGTCCAGATAATTTTACTTGTCAGCCTGACCCAATGAACAAAAACCTACCAGTCTAGTACAACACCCTTCTGGCTGTGTTGGAACACTGTCCTAAGCGAGGAGACTGTCTGATCCCTCACCCTTTCTTCTTGGTGGTTCTGCCCCTGTGACCTGCTCCTCACCAGTATGGAAGGGCAGCATTGCTCTGCCACTTCCCTCCACCATGAGGCAGCTGCTTCATAACCCGTGAACTAGACAATGAAGCCTCTGAAACAATGAAACCAATTAAACATCTCTTTTAAGTTGTTTTTTCTAAGTATGTTATCCCAGAAACAGCAAAAATGACACAGACAGAACAAATCATTTTTTTGGAGAAATTTCATTATGTACACTCTCTTGTCCTTCCATTTATTTACAAGGAGATAGGGAGTTGTAATGAGATGTCTATCATTCCATAATATCAGGAAACTAAACAAAATGCATTTTTAAGTATTTTATTTTCTTGAGATCTTGGTAAGAGCTACTACATTTGATAAAACTAATTAGTTCCATTATTCTCCATTTATGAATCTCTATATTTTGAATTAGTGAGAAGCAAAAAGGTAGTCCAGGTAGGTGACATTATGAAAGTAAAACATCTAATTTGCAAATATTATTGTGTCCAGACAACACGAGTCAGGGTGTCTGAAATGTCCTGAGCAACAAGAGCCCATTCACAGCATGTGTGTAAGATTCAGATGCCCTACTTTACTTTCGGCCACTATAATTAGGCAGGTGCTCACCAGCCACAGTCACCACAAATAGTTCTGCATTAGACATGTGTAGACATGTTTACAGGACAGGTAGGCGACATTGTTACTTCTTCCTTGCTATACTCTGTGTCAGCTTTTTTTTTTTTTCTTCCTCTCAATTTATGCTTTCAATGTTTTATGAGCTGCAAGGAGATTGCATATGAGATTATACTAATTTACTTACTGCCTAGTATGCTGTATTTCTACTGTGATGGCTTTGTATTCTTTTTATTTTTTATATTTATTTTTTATGTATTTGGTATAAGTTCTTACTACACAGCTCTAACTTGTACTGATCCCCCTGTTTTAAGCTTCACTAGTGTGTTCTTTTTTTATTTATTTTTATTTATTTATTTTTTATGTATTTTGTTCAAAGTTTCATTACACAGCTCTGACTTGTAATGATTATCCTGTTTTCAGTCTCGCTAGTGCTGGAATTTCAGCTGTGTGCCAACATACTGGGACACAGAGGCTGGCTCAGCATGCCTGGGACAGTGGCCCGCACAGCACATGGTGCTGGGAATTGAGCCCTTATCCCTGCACTTGCCTAAGCAGGTGCTTAGTCCACGGAGCTATTATGCTGTCCATTCAATCTGTATTTTTTTCTGGCAGCATCATAATAAGAGAGATATAACTAAGGTGTCAATGTTCTAAATTCATCACTTATTAACTCTTATAAATGCTGTTGAGATTCATGTTAAAATAAAAAGTAGTAAGTTTAATGAAAAAGACAACAGTGGTTGGGACCTATTCTCTATGTTGCTAGAAATGAAAAATAAGTAAGTTTTTTTGGGGCACTATACTTAGTTTCGTCCCAAAATACAAAAAAATGTTTCAAAAATATCTTCAGAATGTTACTTGAATTGTATCTAGACTTCTCTAATTCAAATGCTCTCTGTTACCGTGAAACATGGGTTATCAAAAGTTAGTCTATGACTTTTGCTCCTAATCCAGAGAGAGCACTTAGACACTTCTGAGTTTTACTATGGCGATTCTTAGTTGTGAGTTGTTAACTTGAGTTGAGTAGAACTACCAAGCAGACTGGTAAGCTTTGGCTCTGTCTATGGATAGTTAGCGTAAAGCCCCGCAAACTGAGGGTAGATCTACCTAGAATGGCATGGTACTGACAATGGAGTTGGACTGAGTAAAAGGGAAAGATAAAAGTAGTGATAGAAGTAGTGACTGAATAGTCAGTTCCACACCCTTAATTCTTCTGGTGCAGACTTTTTAGCCTTTCAGGTGTAGACTCTTTAGCACTTTGACACAGGCTTGGATCCATAATGCCTAGTATGTTGTCTTTCAGAATTTTCAGCTCTGTGTGTGTGTGTGTGTGTGTGTGTGTGTGTGTGTGTGTGTATGTGTGTGTAGGGTCTCACTACATAGCTTAGACTCATAGTGATCCTTTTGATTTCTGCCCCCCTAACTCCCTAGTGCTGGGATTACAGGAGTGCACCACCATGCCCAGACTTCATCGCTGGCTCAGTGCATCCAAGTCCAGAAACGATATGGCATGTGGTCCCAGAAATTGAACCCTAGGCCCTGCGCTTAACTAAGCAAATGCTTAGTTCACTGAGCTATACCGCTGGCTCTAGAATTTTCAACTCTTGACCGAAAACTATATCCTCTGCTTCTCTAGGCATTTTAAGATTCTTTTATCCCTGATTGAATAGACTGCCATTGAGCCTCTTCTAGTACTGATAGTGTAAGTACCTAATGAGTCCCTTTGACCACCGTGCATGCATTTTATATTCAATCTGTTTCTCAAAGACCTTAACCAATACACCTACTGCATTTCTTCTTATGTAGCTTAATGCAGCACATTACATACTCTTCTCATTACATAAAAATTTCTGAATGTGTCAGCAATCCACTTATAAACATATTTGGGTATTGTTAAGATATACCATCACAACAACTGCAGGCAAGCTAATGTATTTATCTATAGGGCAACATAGATAGAAATGTCATTCAAGTTTTCTTAAATCTGAGTTTAAGAAGATACTGAGGAATTCCATTAATGTGAACATATGCTCAGGAAAATGCAAAGCAGTACCTCTCAAATACTGCATGTAAGTTTTTCTCTTAAGCCGCCAGAGTGGTGTATCAAGCCATGCTCACACAGTGGTGAATCTCTGTAACACCAGGCTTGTTTCATCTTGCTCAGTCCCTTGGAGCTCATCATGAGATCAGCAGAAATTCTCCACTCAAAATATGGATGAAGACAAGAAACATGTCCTTTAAGTTTGGGAAGAAAATGTTGCTGTATTAGATAATGACTTTTTACAATCTAAAACATTATATATTGAACTGAAAGTGGTGAGGATGTAATAGATGTAAATAAGATGAAATGAATGCTTAATAATTAATATACTTATTACACAAATATACTTCAGCGTACAATACATATATATGTTGATATTTATATCTTATAATGGTAAAAAGAGTTTCTTGCTTGATTTTATAATTTCAACCATCATTTACTTACATGACTTAATTATAACTTCCCTTAAATCTCACAAGATGAATAAAGAAGGGCTGGTAATGTTTCTGATACTCTGGGTCCTAAATTATGCAAATCTTTTTTTTTATAATTAGTTCTTTTAAAACCTATTTACAAGCCGGGCGTGGTGGCGCACGCCTGTAATCCCAGCACTCGGGAGGCTGAGGCAGGAGGATTGATGCGAGTTCGAGACCAGCCTGGGCTACAAAAGTGAGCTCAGGACCAGCCTCAACTGCATAGCGAGACCCTGTCTTAAAAAGACAAAAAAAAAAATAAATAAATAAATAAAATAAAACCTATTTACAAACAAATTAAGGCTATGGTTGTGTAGTATGTAGATACTATGGATGCTACTGTGATGTTTAGTGATTTTTAAAAAATCTTTTATTTATTTATTCAGTACAGCGTCTCACTATGCGGCATGGACTCACAGTGATCCTCCTGTCAGCCTCCCTCAGTGTGTGGATTACAGGTGTGCATCACCACGTCCAGTTTTGGGGGCTTGCATGGCTCAGAGGGATCAAACCCAGGTCCTTGTGCTTGCCAGCTAGACACTTAAGCTGCTGAGTTCTCTCTCCACCCATGATTACTAATTTAAATATCAGTTACATAATTTATGGAAATAAGTATGATCCATGATAACATTATGACTGAATAAAGCAATGTACCTTCTCTGTCATTTTTAAATCTAAGATATTTAAACATGGTATTCATAAAAATACATCCTGCCATATTATGGTCCTACCATATTTCTGTAAGAAAAGACTTAAACTTTGCAAACAAATTATTTAACAATGGATACTAAATTTGTCCCTTACTTAAAAAAAAGAGGACATACATTAAAATGGTTATAAATTTTGAGGGTAAAGTTGAATGTTCATATATTAATGTTATAAACTAGTCGATAAAATTTCTTCCATTAAACACCTGAGATTGTCAGTAGTTTTGTTTAAATAGCACCCATGAAAAGTAAAGAATTTTAGAGGTACATCTGACAATGTACATGGGCTTTCGTACTGCGTAACATAAAATACTCCTAAATATATCTAATCATCAAGTGACAAAGTGACTCCATTTTTATTAGATAGTAGTTTGTTTCCAAAGTATGTGATTTTGACTTTTCATGTTAACCACAAAGGATTTTTAACTACTCTTTATTAGAACAATAATAAGAATTCATAATAATAGTTATGGAAGTTATTTACTAATTTATTTGAAAGCAAATCATTGAGCACACTTACAAAGACAGATTGTGTTTCTAGGCAGCATACCGAACACTCCTTCTAACCTGATCAAATGTGTGCTCATCTATGTTAGAAAAGCGGGAACAGGCATAGCAGGTGCCAATTTGCTTTAAGTCAGTTTCTCATTTTGTTCCACATCTCTGTGAAGTGAGTCTGAGTGTGGGGATCCTGTAGATCAATGCAAGGCTGCAGTTAGATTAGCTGAGTACTGACATGGATCACGCCTAGACATTAGTTCTTTGTATCATTTTCAGTGTTTTTTTTTTTTTTTCTCTCAACAACTAATGAAGGCATAATAACTGCAGTTGGCATTTTTCTCTAATCTTATTAAGGAAATTCATTAATTTCAATATATATATACAAATTTAATGTTTTAAGATATTTCCTTGGTGACTTGATTTTAATATCTGGCCTACAAAACACTTGTTTTTTCCTTATATACTTCTTTCTGATAAGATTAACTGCACTTGATTTTATATTGTAATGTATTTATTCATGTGTTTGTAATTTTATTTATGAAAATAATGCCAGAACTTAGATTTCTTTATCTAAGATGTTCATAGTACATGACTAAATATTTATTTTATAAATGTAACTAATAGCTACAGCCAATACTTGTTTAAAATGACAGATAAACATGTATTTTCTATACTAAAAATAATGTTTTGAACTATATACAATGTGAAAGGACTAAATCTAAGTAATTATTGTATTACCTAACATATTAGGCTTGTTGTGGTGGTTGTATTTCTCATATGCTCTCTTGACATAAGAATACAATGTACTATTAATTATAGTCAACAAACTGAGTAATAATTTTTAACTTTTCCTAACTCAAATTTTGTGTTCTTTGACCAGCAATTTTTCTTACATAGCCAGCAATCATCCCAGCCCCCTTTCTATACTTCTGTGAGGTTAAGGATTTTATAAACTCTATTCTATATGAATGAAATATTGCTTCATATCACCTTACATATGATCTTCTAGGCCCGGGTTAGTACAGAGTTTTTGCAATAGATAGGATTTCTTCATTTTTATGCCTTAACAATATTAATTGCAAATGAAGGATGAATAATAGTAATTGCATGCATATCACATATGAAAATGTTCAGTAACTAGCTTAAAGCATTTACTTATGATGACAAAAACTGGCTTGCTATCATGGAGATAACGATCTCATTATTCCAATAAAACTCTCATGAAGCAACAACAGATGGAAAAATCTCAAAAACTCTTTCCGGGATTTTAGGTATCTATTGTCATAGCTATAGAAATTAACTATCTCACCATCCAATTTAAACTCCTGAAACTACTCAGAAAGTAGGCTGTCAAAAGAAACAGCTATTCATTTTTTCCTAATCACTTGTTCTTGTATTTCCAATGAATTCTGTGAAGATGATTCCTTATTTATATTATGAAAAATGTGTTGATTTCTGCATGAAAAATGTACAGGAAGCCATGAAATAGTGGTGAAAAAAAGTCTATACTGTTGGGCGCTGGTGAGATGGCTCAACCATCTAAAGCACCTGCTTAGGCAAGCTTAGGCAACCACAGGGACTGCAGTTCGATCCCCGCCACCACATGCTGTGCCAACCTCATCCCTGGGGCAAGCTGACCCTGCTATAATACATTAAAAAAAATCAACACTAAATCTGTATTTAAGATTTCAAAGAAATAACAACAATTGATGGAAAAAAAGATTCCAAAAGAGAAAAAGAAATGGATTGTAATGTGCAGCCCCAAGCCACTATTGTTAAGTGATATCTCTAACTTCTACTTCATTGAGAAAAGACATTCTTTGGTATATAAAGTGTAGAGTGTAACTCGACTCTTTTAGGATAGAGATTATTCTGTAACATCTTTTTTTCTATGTGGAACGATTTATCAGTGTTTTAGGTTTTGAGTATATATTGCTCACAGCTACTGATTATATGATCTCCTACCCTACCATTCAGGAAATTCAAATAAATATATTTATCTTAGTATTATATTTCTAAGAAGGGCTTATACTCATTTTATATGGATTTATATAAGGCATATGCATTAAATATGTTTGAATAGCTATATCATTGAATTTTATGATTTTGAATTAAAGTGTTATTGAAGATATACTATAAATAATTAATATTTTAAAGATTCTGTGCTGTATGATATAGATAACAAGGAAATGAGATCATCATTCCTTCTCTTTAATTTCACCTAATGAGATATTAATATTATAACACTAATAACCACTTGGAGATCTTCCCTATGGTTCAGATATAGTTTTCATTTAATAGTGATGCCATAAAACATCAAATATTAATTATCTTCAAAAGAGTCCTTCCAGAGTGCCAAAATTCTAAATTTATTTTAACTGTTTTTTAGACATGAAACAAAAATATATCCAAAACTATCTTAAACATTTGTGTACTAGGCGGTATTAATATTTTGCCATCCAACAAAAGAGGAAATGAAAAAGGGTAAAGCAGCTGCCATAAACTACATTTTCAAAACAAACAAATAAAATCTCTTTAATGCACTACCTTACTGGTTGTCCCTTAAAGGGAAGCCAGTGTGGCCTTGTGAGCTCCAGCCCAGCGGTACACTCATACTCCCACTGACACATTAGTTGCACATCTTTACATAGTTTTAATCATGACCATAACTTATAAGCCCATTGAGTCCTTCAAAAACTACTTAACCAATTCATTATATTAGTGTATTACATGTATTAATTTTTTAGCTAATGCTAGTAAAAATATAAATTATTAATTTAGTTCTCAAAAAGATGTTCTCAGTCCTGGGAGATAGTTCAGCAGAATAAACACTTGTCTGTAAGGTCCTGAGTATAATCCCCAATACTGAAAAAAAAAAAAAAAAATCTCTAAACTAATGAATCTCTAAGCTTATTATTCAGATCTTTTCTTTGGTTTTTACATTTGTTATTCCTTTTGATTTTAGGTTTTTTTTTTTTCTTAAACTAGGACAGTTGCATTTGCATATGCAAAATTGTGTGCATTTTTCATTTTTTAAAATTTTATTAATTTTAATAAGAAAGAAAAATGAGGAAGTTTCAAAAAGTATTAATAGGACAGCCACCATAATTAATACAATGCATATTGTTCTCTTTAAAGTACTTGTTCAGAGTATAAGATACAGACATGGTAGCTTTTCTAAACATTATTAGTACAAATATTTCTTCTTATTGAACTGAGAGGAAGTATTTGTATTTATAGTCCAGTAATCCTTAATCATAGTGGGTTATCAGCAAAACTGACAATGTTGCAAATCATTGACTTGAGCCTTTTATAGCTCAGTATATTAATCTGGCTTTATTTTTTATGCCTCGTGGTTAAACTTTTCTGCTGGATGGTTAAGACCAAGTTCAAACAGAACCTATAAAATTTAAAAAAAATTAACTTTTATATCTGACAAGGTCAATCAAAGCCCCTGAGGATTTACCTTGAAACTATATATACTGTTTTGGAGAACTATTGTCAGTGTCAGCCATCTGGATGAGTCATGGCCATTGCTTGACCAGTTTGCTCTCTGTGAAAGCCCAGATATTTTCTCTCTAGGCGAGTCTCCTTAGGCACACTATACATCATTGATCCCTTTCCTCTGTGACCCCATACTCTACTTGAACAGAAAATTTGAGACACCTCTGAGTTATAGGATATTACAGCACAGGTTCTCTTATATCCTGAGTCCTCACTGACCTTGAAGGGCAAGAGCCAAAATGTTGGCTATCCTTGTAGCCCTTCTTATTCTCTAATTTTTTTGGTCTGCAAACTTAAGTTGTTAACCCTCCAGAAGACAAGCTTAGTGATACTAAGCTTAGTGATACTTAGTGATAGAAGCTAAGTGAGACTATATCACAGGCGCTTGAGCTTAACATCATTGTCTTTCTGAATATCAAACGCCTTAGTCTTAGCATGAAACTGGTATTTTCTATCAAATGTTGACATTATAATAAATCCTCATAGAATATGATAAAAATAATTACACATTTTTTCACAGCAATTTAGAAATTTAACCATATACAAAATTGTAGGAGGTCAATCCTATCGCATTTTTCATTGTCTCTCTATTCTCTTTTATTATCCTTGTTTTATTTCCTTAAAAACAAACAAACATTTACTTGAGAGAGAGTATAGTAATAACTGATACAACATTAGAAGAAGCACACATCTAAAACACCAGAACAACAGACATTCAAAGCATGGTTTTAGTATTGTGCATTGCTATACTCAGTGGCAAAAACCTGTTGATGATTCGTAGGACCATTGTCTAAATCATCCTGTGCATATAAATACATGTTTATGCCCCTGCCATGTTTCCTAGCTTTTATCCTAGCTCTCTTTTTGTTGTTTGATCCTTAAATTATCAATTTCCATTTAGCTACATTAAACCTATTTCCATTTTTTCTTGTGAGCACTTTATTAGGGAAACTATACAATATTTACAAATGTAAGTCTGGTTTACTTCACTTAGGAGTATATATTGAAGACACATTCATTTATATATGAAGGCTTTGAGTTTATCATTCTCTATAGCTGAGCAATATTATATTGCATAAAATATGTACTGCTTCTTTTTCAACCATTCTTCAGGTGACAGGTATTTTGGTTGTTTCCAAGATTTGGCTGTCCAAAATTGTGCTACTATAAACACAAGTGTACAAATATCATGATGATGGAATTTTTCATTTCTTCTGGGAAAATTCCCAGTAGGAGGATAGCTGGATTGAACTGGATTTTCAGTCCTAGTTTTTTAAACAATCAGCATACTGATTTCCACAATGGTTGCACCAGTCTACATTCCCACTGGCAGCAGAGAAGTGTTCCTTTTTTCCCACATCCTCTCCAACATTTCTTTTTGGTTTATTTCTTTTGATAGCCATTCTTTCTTGAGTGAAATGGTATCCTAAGTGCTGTTTTAATTTGCATTTCACAGATTGCTAGTGATGGGGAGCATTTTTTCATGCATTTATTTCTTCCTTTGAGAAGTGTGTGTTCATCTCTGATGCCCATTTTTGGACAAGGTCTTTGAATTTTTAGGCCCTAATGTTTTTTAGTTCTTCGTAAATTCTAGATAGAATACCTTTTTATGAATACTTATTAGTTAGAATCTTTTTGAAATTTATGGGTTATCTTTTCACTCTGTTTGTAATTTCTTTTGAAATTTGTAATTTGTAATTTGTAATTTGTAAATTTGTAAGAAATTTGTAATTTCTTAACAAGAGAAGCTCCCGCTTGTTGATTCTTTCAAGTGTTACATGTGCATTTTGTTTTTTGTCCATGAACTGGTTTCCTAGCCCAATGTCTTCTAGATTTCCTCCCACTTTCTCTTCCAGGATATTTAGTGTTTCTGTTTTAATGTTTAGATCTTTAATCCATCTCAACTTTAGTTTAATTTATAGTGATAGACCTAGATCAAGTTTTAGTTTTTGGTATGTAAAGAGCCAGTTTTTTTAAGAGCCATTTTCAAAAGAGGCTATCTTTCTTCCAGTAAACATGTTTGACCTTTCTGTCAAAGATAAGGTGGCTAAGTATGCTTGTCATTATTTCTGCATCTTTTAATCTATTTCAATGATCCTCAGGTCTATTTTTTGCCAATAACATGCTAATTTTATCACACTAGCTTTGTAGTATATCTTTATGGTAGGAATTGTAGTGTCTACTACCTTACCTTTGTTGCCCAGGATTGTCTTAATTCGTGAGTTAAGTCCATTTACATTGATAGTTATAGTTGAGATATATTGACTTATGCTTGACATGTTATTTAGTTACTATTGTTTACCCGTTTTTCTCTTGTGTTTAATTGGTTGCCCTATTTGGTGTATTATTTCCTTCTTATTCATGGAGTTCTGATCATTTTGTTTCCTCTCTAGAAAATCTTCAAGCATTCTGTGTATGGTTGGCTTTGTCCTATGAAATTCATTAGTTGTTGTCATGGAAGCATTTCATTTCTCCATCAAACTTGACAGAGAGAGAGTTTTGCAGGGTATAACAGTCTGCGGTGGAATTCATTTTCATGGAGTACTTGATGCACTCTGCTCCATGTTTGTCTTGACTTCATGGTTTGTGAAGATAAATCTGCTGTTATTCTGGTGAATTTCCCTTCATTTTTTTATGTATTGCATATTTTTGATTGAACTGTTTTTTTTCAGGGTTTTTTCCTCTTATTTTGGTCCTGAGAACCGAACTCAGGTCTTCCAGCTTGCTAGGCGAGCATGCTAGTGCTGAGCCAAATCCCCAGCCTCTGATGGGTTTTCCTCTAAATGTGTTCTGTTTCTTTTCTCTAGCTGCTTTTAATATGTTGTTCTTGTACTGGATTTCTGGGATCTTGACTCTCATATATCGGGGTGTGGGTTTAACTGGGCTGATGTAGTTTGGAGTTCTATATGCTTCAGCTACCTGAAGACCAGAATGTTTTCCCATATTTGGGAAGTTTTCTTCTAATACTTCTGCCCATATTCTTGTTATATCATTTATATTGACTTCTTTTTTCTGGTTGATACCCATTAGCCTTATGTTGTTCATCTTTGCATTAGCTTGCAGATATTCAGTTATTATTATTTTTTTTGCATCCTAGTTGTTTTTAATTGTTACCTTCTTACTTTTGCACTAGCTGCAACAGTGTTATCAAGATCTCAAACCCTATTATCACTTTCATTCGGTTGGCTTTTCCAGATTGTGACCTAGATTTTAAGTTCCTGTGTGTCTCTCTGAGTCTGCTTCATGCAATCTATTTCTTTCCTATATTGCTCATTCAAGGACTCCACCATTTTTCTGATCTCCTCTAATTATTTATCAATGTATTCTTTAGAAGCAGTTGTTAATTCATTCATTACAGTTATTCTTTCTTTTCTACTTCAGAGATATTTTTCTGATCTGATTTCCTCTCTACCATTCTGCAGATATTTCTTTACTTCAGATGCTATTAGTTCAGATATTTCTTTTTTTTTTTAATTCAGCTGTTATTTCTGATCTGATTTTCTCTATACCTTTCCACAGTTTTTTTTTTCCTTTGCTTCAGATGCTATTAATTCACCGATTTATTTATTTATTTTTTACCTCAGAGGTTATTTCAGATCTGATTTCCTCTATACCTTTCTGCACCCATTTCTTTACTGCAGATGCTATTAATTCAGTGATTTCAGCTGTGTGATTCCCAATTCCTTCTATGCTTGTGTCTATGCATTTGTTCTGGGTGGGCTGGAGGCTTGAGATTGCATTTTGCTCCTTCTCCTTGTCATTTTGTATTGCATTGTCGTCTGTCCTTTCGTGTAGAGCTTTGGTGAAAGTATACCCATAGTATCTATCGAAGTTCTTACCCAAGAGAGATTATAAGGTTAAGGAAGTTATAGGTTTGTATCTATAGATCTACAGTAGTGAACCCTAATAATGGCTAGTGATATTTAGCATTTCTATTTTAATATTTAATATGTTTTGTATCCAATGGGTTTGTACTTCTGACAGTAAGAGCCAACATTATGTCTGTGCAGCTAAGCAGACATTAAATTTGGAATTTGTATTTAATTTAGTTCCCCTAAGTTCTGTCTGATCACATCCCCTTGATGTACCTGGGGCCTTCCAGGCAGATTAGTTGACCTGGTTATCAGTTGCCCCCTCTGTAGATCAAGAGAAAAAGAGAAAAGGCACTCACATAGATCTGGATCCAGCAAAGTCTTTCGGCTTACCAGGTCTGGATCTACCAAGTTTGAACTTATCCAGGTGTGCCTAGCTTAGGTTTTGTTGCTGTGTTCAGCTTCTCCCAGCTGCAGTCTGTAGGACTTAGTCCCATACCCTTGCTGGGACTGGGTTGGGTCTGGGCGAGATATGATGGACTCAGAGCAGATCACACCCACACACGCTGAGTTTGGGCCAAGTCCAGAGACAATCAGGAAGCATGATTCAGACTGTCTCCCTTAAGCTGGGGCTTGGTTGGGAATGTAGGAGAAATGGCAAGGACACGAAGCAGATCTCACCCCTACGA
Source organism: Myocastor coypus (assembly GCA_004027025.1). Lineage (NCBI taxonomy): Eukaryota > Metazoa > Chordata > Mammalia > Rodentia > Myocastoridae > Myocastor > Myocastor coypus. The sequence continues at coordinate 18,533 of PVJA010023316.1, read as the reverse complement.
GCTGGGCTTGGGCTGAGTCTAGGCTTAACTGTTTTTTAGACATGAAACAAAAATATATCCAAAACTATCTTAAGTATTTGTGTACTAGACTGTGTTACTGAGTTTATATATTTCTACCCAACAAAAGAGGAAGTGAAAAAAGGGCAAAGCAGCTGCCATAAACTAGATTTTCAAAACAAACAAATAAAATCTCTTTAAAGCACTACCTTACTGATTGTCCCTTAAAGGGGACCCAATGTGGCCTTGTGAGCTCCAGCCCAGAGGTACACTCATACACCCGCTGAAACATTAGTTACACATCTTTACATAATCTTTCACCATAACTTATAAGCCCTTTGAATCCTTCAAAAACTGGTTAACCAATTCATTATATGAGTGTATTATATGTATTAGTTTTCTAGCTAACACTAGTAAAAATGTAAATTATTAATTCAGTTCTCAAAAAGATGTTTTCTAAACCAATGATTCTATAAGCATGGTATTCAAATCTTTTCTTTGATTTTACTTTTGTTGCTCCTTTCACGTTTTTAAAATATCTTTTGCTTTCTTTATTGTGTTCCTTTACAAAACTTACTCTCTAAATTCCTCAGCCAAAATAAAATGTTATTTTTTTCTAATCCAGACTGAGTTTTAGATACACTATAATTTTCCCTAAATATTTCTCTTCTAGAATTACTTGTTATAAACCAAAACTAGTAACACTGGGAAAAAATACAGAATGAGGAATGTGCTCATCAAATGGGAAGGAAGAAACCGTGGAAAGCTGTGAGATTTTGTCTTCATTTAAAACAGAGCAAATAGTACTCAACCTATTCTTAATTTCTGACTAAGTAATGAGTACATGGATGTTCAATGTTTCACCTGTGAAGTAGAGAAGACTACTATTTATCTATTTAGTCAAGGTTTACTTTCCTCTTAAAGAAATACATTTTTATGTTTTCAGATTTTTAGTACACGTTTTCAAAACACAAAGATTTCATTTATCTAGAAATTTGGTGGAAAAACTAATAGAATCATATTGTTTTTTTTCTCCCTCAGGTTTATCTGATGAAGTGTTTCTACATTCAATTATCAATGTGCTGACTCATGAATGGATAGTGAAGACTTGCTAATAATTAACTTCCCTTTAAAAGCAAATTGAAAAATGACATATTAGATAGCAAGAGTCAAGTTTTGCATGTATAAATATTACTTAATTTCCAATGAATTTATGATAACTGAATTTGTATACTTTCACTTTATAATGATGTGAAAGTGATATATATTGTGTAGGAGAATTAATTCAAACTTTGAATTTTGATGTTTTCTTGGGCTAACAATAGTGTTTTGCTTTTCTCAGTAAAGGGCAGTGTCGATAAAAGTATATTTTCTCAGTCAGCAATGTAAGTGTAAAGGTAAAAAGCTCTGTGGTTTTCTGTACGGCACTGTGTTGCTAAAATCTATGTTTGCTAGATTAGTTGTTCAGATGCATTTTTACCTTTCAACAACTCTAATTTACCACGGTGTATTGGCTCTAATCCCACTCCATACATAGTTTGAAAGTTAAGTGTTGGAGGTACTTAAAAATTAGTACTTTGAAAACTTAAAGAAGTTTAATGGTATTCCTCCTTTCATGCACAATGATTAAGACTCAATATTGGCTTGAAAGAATAAGACAGAACATCATGGATACTGTGATCTCTCTGAAAAATAAAAGACATGCAGTGAAACAGCATGCATATTAGAGAATTGAAAATTCACTTCCTGGGGCTGGAAGGATGGTTCAGCAGTCTAAAGCACCTGCTTAGGAAAGCTTATGCAACTACAGGGAGGGTGGTTTGATCCCCAGCACCACGTGCTGCAACAGCCTCATTCCCCAGGACAGGCTGAGCTGGCCATAATACAAAAAAAAAAAAAAAAAAAAAAATCACTTCCTAATAATACGGCTGTACCACAGTTTCCTCACAACTTGAACAATAGCTAGCCCTTTTGGTGAATAACCACAGAAGTCTTTGAAGGCCGAGATGGCTAAATCCACTGAGTAAAACACAGGAAATCAATTCCCAAGAAGGCTTTTATTGGGCAGAGTATTGACCTGTTATTAGTATCCTCCCAAAGCCTCATGAGGTCATAGGTGGCTTTTCCACACGTGGCTGGATCTAGAGCATGTGATTAATTGATGATCAAATCCTAGGATTAAGGGTGTGTAATTATGAAATCAGTCCACTGGTTGGTTTGACACCATCCTCATCTCATAAACTGGAGCATAAGAAAGGCAGAAAGATGTTGCTAAGATCCTTTCTTCCTTTGTTATTTTTTGCCCACTGTAATTGTTTCTCCCTTGTGAGGTCTGTCTGTCATGCTACTCTCCCTTGGAACCAGCCAATTATCGACTAAAACTTCTACAACGGTGAGCCAAACAAAGCTTTACCCCTTAACTTTGAGGGTCAGGGATTTTGTCTCTCAGCAATGAGAAAATTGACTAAGACAAGCAGGTATTCTAAGGATTCTTTTCTCTAATGAAAGTGTTATAACTTTATACCTTTAATCCTCATATAAATGAGGTTTGCTTATTTCTGCGATGCCCTAAAGCACCTTTCATTTTATTCTTGCACAAAGTATGTGGTTGCTTTTGCAACCACTAATCTCATCAGCAAATATATGTTTTAGCCCCAATTAGTACACATGATTTATTTTTGGTCCAAAGTTTAAGTTTGTTAAACATTTGTGCTCTGTTTTATTCCTGATTCTCACTATAAATCTGTTTTAAAGGTGATTACATCACTTCTACTACATTCTAAGTGAGGATCTTACTCACAACAGATATATTTCTCATGTGTAAATTTATCTTCTAAAGCCTTAGAACATGACAATGTTGACAATGATTTGCCATGACACAATACACAAGATCTCCACTAAACTGTCAGTGGAGTTCTTGTTGACAACATGTGGGGAAACTTTGGCAAGAAGCATGCTACAAATGAGGGCCAAGATGAAGGGAACCTTGAGTGAAAATTCAGTGATCTGGGAATGAAGGGTTTAAGATGAACGCAGATCTGTACAGGTAACACTCAAAGAGAATCAAGAGGAAGTTATTCTGAGACACTGGTGTTGCCGTTGAGCAAGCCCTATACACAAGGCCTATACACTACCTTAAACTAATTCTGCATATGCCACGTAGTAACAGACCATCCTGTTCTTTCTTAGTCCCCTGAACCAAATTGCTATACAAATATTTCCAGTGGTTTTTCTCTTGTTCTGCATGTTTGCTTTCACATCTTTGAGTTGCAGATAAATAGCTACAGCGGCTACGGCTCCAAACTATCTTTCTAGGATTTCTCACACTGCTGACTGAATCAGCTCCTCTGAGCCTCCCAGCGTTCAGGCCGAATCCTGAGTGTGAGTGAACGTTTCATGTTCTGTGCTGGTATGGTCACACAAAGAGGCACCAACTGACACACCTTCCACCTGGCTTTACTGTCCACACTCCTATCAGGTTTCTCATTTTCTGAACTATGACCAGAATGAACTCTCAGGCTCTGCTTATACCATTCCAGGCTTCATTAGCTCATATTTCTAAAACTTCCCAAAGCTCCAACATAAACTAATTTTAAGGACATCTAAACGACATGGTTAAGGGCCATCATAGGAGTGCTCCTAAAGCTAGTGCTAACTGCTTATACTAGACAACTTTCCTATTGTAGAAGAAAATATCAGATATTCATAGCATAACAGAGAGGGGGTTAATGCAACTTATGGTCTCAAATATTTTATTATATGGTCAGCTATCGCCAAGACCAGGACATCACAGCAGAAGTGAATGGCAAGAAACGGTGTACAGTGAATGGTGGCTGAGAAATAAATCTTGGTAACTACCAAAACGGACATCACTTGAGGAATGGCTGAAAAAATGTGGCATTTCTATAAAGCAGAGTACTGCTCAGCTGTACAGAAAGACAAAAATGAAGCCTTTACAGGGATGCAACTAGCGGGTATATCCATAAGTGAAGTCTGACCCACGTGTGTAAATACCAGGAAGAACCTGAAAGAAAAAGTAAGAGCTGAGAGGCATAACAGATACAGCGAAATGGAAAGAAATGGAGTCTAAGGGTTAAACATTGAAGAGAAGAGAAAGGAGAAAAGATAAAGAAAAAAAAGGGAAGGGAGAAAACCATGCCACTACAGGTTGGCCGGGATGGCTGTACTAACAATTTCCGTTAGTGTTTTGAAAACGACAGTTAATATTTAGAATTTTCAACTTTACTAATCTGTATGCTGATATCTGCGATCTGAGCAACTATAGGAAGGACAACAATGTGTAATACAAAACCCGTGGTTGAAAACCTCTCAGTCTCCTAAATGTATATCACTACTAATGTCTTATCAATTATTATACGTTCTTTAAAATAATTATTTTTTAAAAAAGATGAGGAAAACTAGAGATTTCTTAAAGGCAAGCAATAGTATTCAATTATTTTCCCCATCTTGCTTAACATTATTTGTTAATGTGTCAGATTGACAATAAAAGCAGATAATATAACAACCATCATTAATTAGTTATTTCTGTTTTGAAAATCCATAACATATATATTGTTGAACATTACTCTATTTCTGTTATTTTTTTTCTATTTGTTTTTGATTCCGTTTTTTACTCTTCAAAATAAAATAAAATTGAATTAAATAAAACGAAATATAAGCCAGGCGTGGCGGCTCACGCCTGTAATCCCAGCACTCGGGAGGCTGAGGCAGGAGGATTGGTGCAAGTTCGAAATCAGCCTAGGCTACAAAAGTGAGCTCAAGGCCAGCCTCAACTGTATAGCGAGACCCTGTCTCAAAAAGACAAACAAAACAAAACAAAACAAAACAACAACAACAAAAAACGAAATATAATAGAACAGTGACAGAGACTAAAGTCCTAGGGATCAGCACAAAATCCCTTTGCCCAAAGTGTGCTTTACTAAGTCACTGTGTAGCTCCAAAACCAAGGAAGCTGACAATTCATTTAACTGATACATAATTTCTATATCTCCGATTGATAATCCAAAGCCTCACTGGACTGACATGTTGAACTATTTTTTGAGATCGAAGATTTTGATGACCTTAGTGTAGATGGATAAAGACATCTGTAGTACATATTGTTGACAATGTCCTTAATTTAATCTCACAACATCTATGTTTGAATATTTGGTCCATGATTTCTCAGACTTTAGGCACAAAAGAGAATGTTACATGGATATAGCAAAGTAAGATTACACAGCTTCAGAGAAATTCAAAGAGCAGTTGTCCTCAGCAGCCAAAAATAAACTATTAGAAATAGAATTATATTAAATAATGATATAATGTAATTCAGTATATTGAAAGAAGTAGTTATTTGTGAGAATTGTTTGTGTTAACTTGTATGATAAAGTCACTGCAACAGTGCATAATTAAAAGCAACTAAACTTAGTGATACATAGAAATTTTCACTTTTAACCAATTCTCTACATTAAAGTTAAAGCATCTAGGGCCTTGGCATATGGCTCAGAGACATAAGTGCCTTCCTGGAAAGTGCAGGATACCAAGTTCTATCTATGTTTTTTTTTTTTTTTTTTTTTTTTTTTTTAAAGTGGAAAGTTAAAGGGTTTTGAGTTATAATATGCTTATTGCTAGGGAATATAACTCAAACATTTTTTTACCTGTTTGCTTAAAGAAAATGATTAAATCCTCTTTCCAATGGAATAAATTCCAAGGCCCCCACAAGAAACTTAAAAGAAGTAGCTAGTACCAATTTTTAATACTATATTCCCTTAACCCTGCATGCATGTCTTTGAAAAGGACTTATTTAGAAATTAAACATAGTAAGATAATATTAATTTATCTTAAATGTGTACAATTTCAACAAACATCTATTTTGTTTCCTTGCGAAAACTTTTATCTTTTCTCTTGGAAGAGAAGCACATTTTTCTTTCTCTTCCACATTTTCAGCACAATCCTCTAGAGTTTGAGGCCATCATGAAGAATGATGTGAACACAAGCGTAGCAGCATTGAGAGACTCAATTCAATATGAAAGATTACAGCTCAGTGATTAGTAGGTAGGTGGTGTATACTGTATGGATACGCTTGCTGAAGCCCAGACGAAGGAAGCGATACATTGAAAAATTTCTTTATGCTACAATATGTAATTTATGAACTGTTAATTTTTGGAACACTCCGTTTAATATGTTTACACCACAGATTAAATAAGTAATAAAAAGCACTGACATTATAACTAGACAGAAAGGGTACTTCTTGTAAGTGAACTGATAGTCAAAGTCAATGATATCAAGGGCAACACATAAGGAAAACTATTGTTTTGCTATTAAGCTTAAAATAATTGTAAGCTGATTCTGCCTTTGAGTCCTTTAATAAAGAATTTAGGAGAAAACACAGTTTCTCACTGACCAACCTGCAGGTATATGTGAATGGGAAAGGGTTAGATTCATTCATTCATTCATTCATTTATTTATTTATTTATTTATTTATTTGTTTGTTTGTTTGTTTATTTGGTACATAGTCTTGATATGCAGGTTCGACTACCAGTGATCCTTTGTCTCAGCCTCCCCAGTGCAAGGATTATAGGTGTGTGCACCATGCCTGGTTTTGGTTCCCCCCTCAGAGCTAGGGGCCAGCAGGGTGTGCACTATCAGAGATCAAACCCAGGTCCTCACACTTGCCAGGCAGGCAACTGGACTGCCAAGTATCTCCCAAGCCCTGGTTATATATATTTTTTAAAGATTTCTTAAAAGCAAGTGGTAATATTCAAGCATATGTCCAATCTTTCATAATTATATCTGTTAATCTGAACAACAGATTTGATGATAAAAATAGATAATATATCAAACATTGTGAATAAGCCATTTTTAGTTTGAAAGTCTATAACTTACATATTGTTGTATGTTCTCTATTTCTGTCTTTGTGATTTTTATCTTTGTTTCATTGTTACTCTTCAAAATAAAATAAAAAGAAGGAAAGAGACTTTTCCATGAAGGCGATGAGAATGAGATACTAGTTTACAACACAATGTTTTTGATAATGTACTGTGAAAAATGTATAAGTAGCAGAAAGGAAGACTTGCATTCAGAACTATGATGACAATATGTTGTAAAACCCTTCAGTGCAGAAAAGAAAAATTAGGAAATTGCAGAAGAAAGGTTAGAGGACCATCGTTTCTTCCATGGCTGATCTTTTCAACCTGTAGCAATGTTATTTTGGCTTAGCTAGGGGCTCGGTATGGCTCAGTACTGTAGGTATCTATTTTCAGGGAGTGCATAGGTGGAAAATTAAAACTGATTCACAACGTAGAATGGCCTAAGGGTGTGCCGTTAACGGTCCCATACGATGATGCGGGCAGTCTCCAAGCGACTATATCAGGACTCTGCTATTTTGTACTTTTGGTGCTTTTCCATAATATGAACGTTCAGCCAGTACTCAGAAAATATTTTATAGTATCCATGTTATTATTTCATGTCACTTAAAGCCATTAATACATGCAATAAAATGAAAACACATAAAAATAATGCAAGTAATACAGTAGTTTAGTATAGAGTTTCTTTAATAAAATTGCTTAGAGCACCCTAAATAACAGAATACCATGCACAATTTATGAATTGTAGTTGCAATTATCAATAAAATTATTGAACTCCTTTGGTAATCACCCAATGTTAAAGCCTTTCTAAAATTTCTTTCAAAAGAATTCACTAAACTTTAGAGTACTACGATTTTTTAAATTATAAACCCTGTAATTATAATTTTTTTATAATTCAGAATTTCTACTTAAGTTTGTAATATGGATTGCAATTTTATGAGATTTACTTGTGTGAGAAGACTGTAGTCATTCTTTCTTGAGCTACTGCACTTTAAAAATATTACTAATGTATTATAGCTGCGCATAATCTGACTACTTAAAAAAGAAGCATTGCTTTTTAGATATTCATTTCCCTCTTTCTGTTTCTCTCTGTCTCTGTCTCTGTCTCTGTCTGTATCTCTCTCGTTGTGAGACAGGGTTTTTTTTATGTTTTTAGTACAGGGTCTACAAGGGCTCACTATACGGATTGGACTCTTAGTGATCCTTCTGTTTTCAGCCTCCCATGCTCTGGGACCAGGGGCACAGGCCACCATGCCCAGTCTCAAACGCCTTCTCTGCAGGCCCCTGGGGACTGGGCCAGTGAGACAGGGTACTGACCTTGAGCTCACTTTGTCACCCAGATTGGTCTCCAGTCCACAATGATCCTTCTACCTTGGTAAGATTCCTCAAAAGCAAGAACACATGTTATAATGCAGGTAAAAGCTGGATATGAGAATAAAGTAGGCATATAGTAGTAATGAAGGTAATTTTCATGTAAATATCTGAGCCGATTAAAAGATTGATGCTTTGTCACCTATTACATCTACTTCAGCAACTGATAGATACTGGTTGTTTTCTATAAAATTGCTTGGAACTATTACATTCCATCTTAACAATACTTTAACAGATGATACAATAGCACTAGTTTTGCATTATTAAGTCAATAGGTTTTTGCACAAGAAAAGGTAATGTTCAGAACATTATTTGAAAATGTAAAATTAAATAACCACAATAAGCAAGTAAGTACGGTATAACAAAAGGAATGTCCAGGATTTAAGCTAAAAGAAATAAACAATATTATATATCTAGAATATATTTTTTAAAAAACAGCATGAAATTTTAATGTAAAGAGAACACTGAATATAATATTGACAGAATATTTCACAATTAGAAATATAACTGTAGTAAAATTTTTTCCAAGAAGTACAAAACATTGGAATTGATGCATGCCACGTTACAGAATAAATATTGAACTGAACTTAATCTTTAAGCATGTGATAATTTTCAGAAACTAAATTATTAATTATAAAATATAGTAAAATATATGAAAACAACACTAAAGAAAGCATGATTATTGTATTCTTGTACTTCTTCCAAGTAATATATAATGTTTTAACATTTAAATATTTCTATATTTTGTAATGCAAAATATTGTTTTACTTCATTTTTATATTTTCACATATTTTATACTATTCTATTTAATATATGCCATAATTTTGCTACTGTTCTCATGTAATATGTAATTTCATTATTTTTCATCTAATATGTGATTTTACAAGTATTTTATATATTACCATGTATGTTATACTATTCAACATGTGCAGTCTGATTTTACCCGTATTTCATGTATTATCTAATAGTCCATGTAATGCATAGGATGATTCTTACTATTCCATGATTTTCTTCAGTATAATAATTACATATTTATATGAAAACTTCTTATATATATGCCATGATGAATGTTCTATTTAAGATAAATTATCTTTCTCATTTCAATATTGTACTAATTCCTCAATAGTTACAAAATTATGTGACTTTCAAAGATTTAATTTCACATTTTCCAAGAAGATACACTTGAAATTTTTCACAGTTACTCATCATTAGACATCTTAGTTACTCTTCTCTTGTTGGTGTGACAAATACCCGACACCCAAAGTGAAGCAAAGAAAGGTTTATTTAGTGCACAGTTACTGCAGGTTTCAGTCCATACTCAGCTGGCTCCAAGGCAGGGTGGCTCATGGCAGAGACAACCTTTCATGGCAATGGCAAAGAGCAAGAGCCAAGGAAGTAGAAGCAGCTCAAGCGGCTAGCTTCTCTGCCCTCCTTACACTGTACTGGGAATTACTAGCCCCAGGGCAGGTGCACCGTCCACATCCATAATAATCAATCACAAATTCCAGGAGACTCCACTTGACTGCACGAGGTTTTGGGGGAAACACAGACACAAACCATAATATTAGCAAGTGACATTTTTAAGAAAATACAAATGGGAAGAATTAAACTACCTATATCCTTTTCATTTTATATTAATTAGCAATCACAATGAGACAAATGTACTTACTAATTTTTCTTCCTATTAATATATCATTTTAGTCTATTTACTCTCTTAAATGTAAGATAGGTGATATGCCCATGAAATAGACATAAATAGGGCAAAGTTTTATACCTAAGAAATCATAAATCTAGAAGTGGAAATGAATATAATATAAAATAATACAACATTGTATTATCATTTGGACTACAATACATATATATGTATATATATGTACATATGTATATATATATATATATATATATGTATGTATGTATAATGAAGTTAAGAACCTCAGTATTTCTGCTTTATAATAGAAGAAACTAATAATCAGAAAATTCAAAAATTCCACTGGAAGTTCCAAAAATAGTTGGTGCAGTGAGTTTTAGCAATATCTGATGCAGTTTTGTGTCTTCCTTTTTATGTTTTAATGGAATATTAATGTCATGAATAATATTTTATAATATTTTCTGAATAAGCAAAGAAATAGATTTTGTTAATTTACCATTACTAATAAATGTTCATGCACACTGTGAATTAAACATGAAAGACTTTTTCTCACAATTGTAGATACTAAAAGAGAAGTACATTTTTCTGAGGTCAGTGAAATGTTGACAGATCCATTGTCTCCCTGAAGCACTTAAGGAAGATCTGGTACAGAGATCTTAGTCTTCCTCGTCATTTCTTGGCTTGTGATCATGAACTGTAAGGTTTCTGTATTTGCTCACATAGCTGTCTTCTCTCTATATGCTAAGTCTCTACCTCTCTCTTTGTAGTAATGGATGTGGTACTATTTGATACCTCTGTAAATAATGTAGGATAATCTGAGTATCTTAAGATCCTTAATATCATTAGTTGAACATATGTGTTACTGTTCAAAGCCTCTAGGATTAGAATGAGAATAAATTTTGAGTGGACATTATTTAGCTTAGGGCATCACTCTATTAATAATCTCTAATTTTAGTTGCTATAATAGTATTTTTAAAAATTTATCAACTGCCCATAATTTTTCAATTTCTAATTCACTTCACTTACCACCTAATAATTTTCTTAGACAAATTTTTTGTTTTATAATTCATTACACTTCTAATAACCATTGACCAATACCTAGAACTCCTCCAACTTTTTTTGTAAATTTAAAAAATCTATTTCTTTGTTTGTTCATTTGGTACAGGGCTTTGCCATGCAGTTTGGATTCATAGTGATCCTCTTGTTTTCGTCTCCCCAGCCCTGGAATTTCAGGCAGGCATGCACCTCCATACCTGGACTTAGAGGTCAGCTAGGTCAGGGGCCAATATGGCATGCAATACTAGAGATTAAACTCAGGTGTTCGTGTTCGCCAAGCAGGTGTTTAGACTACTGAGGTCTCTCTTTACTCCCCTACTAATTTTAATGTTGTAAAATTTTGTACTCCTGGCCAATTAATTTTACTCTCTATCAATGTACTTTAGATTTTCCATTCTAATCACATTACAGATAGTTTAGACATTTAATTAAAATGAGCATCCTTCATGTTGTTTCCTTTCTTCCACAGAATATCTTTACTGGAAACCCATTTTGACTGTATGATTTATTTCCTTTCAGTAAACTAATGGAAGTATTATCCTCAAAGGAAAAAAAAATGCAAAAACAATATAAAAAAATTAAGAAATGCCTAGTTAAAGGAGAAAAGTCTTCTGTAACATTCATGTTTAAAATCTAAAAAGAAAATCTATTTAAACAATCATTTTGTTTGTTTTCTTAAATTCAAAATATTTGTTTATTTATTTTAAATTTATTTATTTATTTATTTATTTATTTATAATTTTTTTTTTTTTTGTGGGACTGGGGTTTGAACTCACAACCTTGTACTTACCAGGCAGGCACTTACACCACAGAGCTGTCTCCCCAGCCCCTATTTTAAATTTAATAATGGTTGTATTATATATTTTCACCATCGGATCAGTTCAGATTAATAGATATAGGTATATAAGATTGATCAAACAAACATTAAAACTTTCAATAAACATTACTTTTCTTTAACAGTTGACACACTGCATATTATCATTACAATAGTTATATGTATACACAAATATTTGCATTTAGAAACAAAATTCATTCTCGTACCTAAACGTTCATTTTTACCATTATAGTCTTAGTGATCACACACTTGTCATAACCATGCACTTACCAGAATTTATTGCATTCACCTATACTACTTAATATTCTTATCATATTCTAATGGATTTTCCATGATTTAATCTTCCTTAACCTGATAAGATACAATGAATCTATGTAGTCTTAAACACTTGTCCAAGAATTAACACAATATAGTCTGTGCAACTTTAGCACATAGCATTACTCCTTTCCTTGCATGGTATGCATTAAAAGTTTTGATTTTATCTTGATATGCTACCTTGACATAAGCCCAAAAGAACCAGTTATTCACACTACCAGTCATTAACTAAAACTTCTAAAACTGCAACCTAAGATGACCTAGAAATTCGGCTTGTAAGTTCATTATCTCAGATGGTTGTTATAATCACAAAATTTGACTAACAATTCTGCAGCTGTTTAGTTTTATCGTTTTTAAAAATGTATTTAGTACAAGCCAGGTGTGGTGGCTAACACCTGTAATCCCAGCACTCGGGAGGCTGAGGCAGGAGGATTGGTGCGAGTTTGAGACCAGCCTGGGCTACAAAAGTGAGCTCAGGACCAGCCTCAACTGCACAGCGAGACCCTGTCTCAAAAAGACAAAAAGTTAAAAAAAAATATTAAAAAAAATAAAATAAAATAAAATAAAATGTATTTAGTACAAAGTCGATGGGATCTGCAGGGTCTCACTACATAGATCAGACTTGCAGTGATCCTCTTGTTTTCAGCCTCCTAAGCGCTGGGGTTATAGGCATGTGATAGCACTCCCAGTCTAATTCTATTATTTTAAACCATTGTTTTTTCTCTAGTAATGCTAAGTTACTTGTAAATACAATGTATAAACTTCACCAGATTGCAAATAGTTTTCTATCATCAGACTTGTCATGGTTTGGGGGTGTTGCAAGGGGAACAATACAATACAAGACACATTTTAATAGCATTATTTTATAATAAATTACACAAAGAGTCTCATACAAAGAGTGTGGGAAACTCACCCACATACTAAAGTCCAAAGACGCCAACTGTGGGCCTGGATCACAACCTTCATGAGTCCACTGAGGACCTAAAGGTCATAACAATGCCTCCCACAAGTGCAAGTGGAGATCCAGAGCCCACCACAATGTCTCATAGAGGCCCACTTCATAAATCTACACTGGTAAGGTTCAAAGGTCAGTGGTAACAGCTAGAAAGTCTGTGCCAGGAGGATGAAGGATCTGAGCTACCAGGTTGAGGAATCTGAACTGGAGCAGGAAACAATACTCAAGAAAGGAAGCAGAGCTCTTGCCAAAAGTACTACAGTTATCCTCATATCCTCATCAACAGTGAGGTCCCAAGCTCCTCTAGTGCTGAGGGAAGCTGAGTTCTCATCAGGAAATCCAACATGACAAGTTTCTCCAAGGAACTGAGCAGGGCACCGTATTCCTATCCAGAGACACGGAGCAATGCTCAAGGTGAGGACCACAGCTCCTCTGAAGTGAACCGTAGCCATCCTGAGAGACATAAGTGGTCCTACACTCCTCCTCTGTCAAGAATAGCCAAATTCATCAAGAAAGTTAGCATGACAAGTTCTTCCAGCATAATCATGCAAGAGAACCTGCAGCCTACAACAGCTCCGGCAGCTTCTTCAACTTCCCTAAGAGCCTCATCCAGCTCTTTTCCAGTTTGGCCTCTAAGACTGCTGGCAGCAGTCCTCAGGTGGGCCTCTCTCCCACACCCAGCACAACACTAGTTCAGTTCAGCTGGTTGTAGTGAGTGGACCACTACCTGGCAAGCCCCCAGAAGACTTCTACTTCTCGTTCTTCTTTTTGTCCTCTCAGCAATGGTTAGAAGATTCAGCTGAGATGCTCTGACTTCAACAAACTTTCTGCTGAATCAATCAAGTCTTTTTTATCTTCTGACTTTTTTTTGGTTTATCTATTTTAGTGTCTATCTTGTGATTTTCTTACTTTTAAATACATTCTTGTTTTTGTTCATTTTTTTTGTCTGATGTTGATATCAGGTGAGAAAAACAGAATAATGCTCAATTTTGACACTACATAAAACACTAAAAAGTTATTAAATTGACTCCAAAATCTTTTTAAAATAGATTTTTTTCTCATTAAACTTTGTTTTAATGGGTCTCAAAATTCTGTGACAGATTTTTGGTCATTGTTTCCATTAAAAACTATTGATTTTAAAAATGAATAACTTAAAAACTGCCACACACACAAAGAGTAGTCCATTCTCCTTTCCTTCTGAAGGTTTTATAATGCATTGTTATCACTAACCAGTCTTATTAAATTTAAATGGCCAATTGAGAGAAACAGTTCTGAGACTGGTCTTCTGCCACTGATTAAGACTGGGGTGGCAGATGTTAGGGGTAATATTCGGTTAGCCTTCTTAGCTTTCTAGACAGACTTGGTGACCTTGGCAGCTCCAGCAGCCTTCTTGTCCACACCTCTGAGGACATCCACAGCAACTGACTGTTTCATATCGTGAACAGCAAAATGACCCAGAAGTGGATAGTCGGAGAAGCTCTCAACACACATGGGCTTGCCTGGAACCATGTCAACAATGGCAGCATCACCAGATTTCAAAAACTTGGGCCCATTTTCCATCTTCTTACAGACCAGTGATCAAGCTTTTGTTTCAGCTCAGCAAACTTGCAAGCAATATGAGCTGTGTGACAATCCAGGACAGGGGCATAGCCAGCACTGATCTGGCCATGATGGTTCAGGATAAACACCTGAGCAGCAAAACCAGTTGCTTCCATTGGTAGGTCCTCTTTGCTGTCACCAACTACGTTGCCATGTCAGACATCTTTGACAAATATGTTCTTAATGTTGAAGCCCACATTGTCCCCAGGAAGAGCTTTGCTCAAAGCTTCATGGTGCATTTCAACAAAATTGATTTCAGTTGTGATGTTGACTGGAGCAAAGGTGACCACCATGCTGGGTTTGAGAACGCCAGTCTCCACTCAGCCCACAGGGACAGTGCCAATCCCACCAATTTTGTAGACATCCTGGAGGGGCAGCCGTAAAGGCCTATCAGTTGGACAAATAGGTGGAAAGATGCAATCCAAAGCTTCAAACAGTGTGGTTCTGCTGGCATCGCCATCTTTACGGGTGACCTCCCATCCTTTGAACCAAGGCATATTAGCACTTGGCTCCAGCATGTCATCACCATTTCAACCAGAAATTGGCACAAAAGCTTCACTGTCAGGGTTGTAGCCGATTTTCTTAATGTAGGTGCTAACTTCCTTAACAATTTCTTCATATCTCTTCTGGCTGCAGGTTGGCTCCATGGAATCCATTTTGTTAGCACTGACAACTATTTGTTTCACACCAAGTGTGCGAGCCCGAAGAACATGCTCATGAGTGTGCCTGTTCTTGGAGATATCAGCTTCGAAGTCACCAACACCAGCAGCAACCATCAGGACAGCACAGTGTCCTGATGGCCTAAAATGAGTCTCTAATCATGCTTTTATGAAGTCTCTGTATCCAGGGGCATCAGTGATGATCACATAATACTTGTGGGTCTCAGATTTCCACAGGGAGCTGTCAGTGGTGATACCACACTCACCTTCTACTTTCAGCTTGTCCAAGATTTAGGCATACTTCAAAGAATTGTCCGCATCTCAACAGCCACCTTCTCAAATTTTTCATGATCCTTTTGTTGATGCCACTACATTTGTAGATCAGATGGCCTGTGGTGGTGGACATCCATGTGTCCGATGATGAGTATATTATGAGTCATTTCCCTTCCCATGTTGGCTTTAATTTAGTGGTGGTTTTCAGTACACCTGTACTCTTGTGGCAAACCCATTATAAAAAAGCATTAAAATATTTTAATGTTCCAAAATTCATGAGCTTGGAGGCTTACAGGTTACTTTAGTTGTGTAAAGCACCTGCTTGGGCAAACTCAGTCAGACTCAGGGGACTGTGTTTTGATCCCCAGTTCTATTTGCCACACCAGACCCACTCTGAAAGTGGCCTGAGCCAGTTCAAACAAGATTATTCCTAATATTCACGAATTTCTGACCAATTGGTATACACTGTAGGCTAACTCTTAGAGGTGAACATAAAAATCTCCTTGGAAAACACATTAAAAATTTAAAAAACAGGAAGCATATTTGTGGAGAAAAAGTTGCTACATATCTATTTAATTATCTCTTTTCAACCAGAAACATATCGATTTTAAAATCCAAATTCCATTACAAACATTCCCATTTAAAGTATTGCTGTGCTAGCAGAAAAGAAAAAAGAGGAAGAATAAAAAAGAACACCCTATTCTTTTTTTACATAATTAATATACTACTAATACCATTCCACCAAGTAAGAATAATGTTGAGGATTCTGTCAATGCCAGGTTCATTTCATAATTGTGTTTGTCATAGTTCTTCTTTTAGGGAGTTGGAGAGAAATGAGGGTGAATGGGTAACTTCCAATTCATGTATAGTGTTAGCTGTTCCCTTGCTGTGGTTCTGATTATAGACTCCTGATCTGTAGGAGGCTGATATAATGTACTGTTTGGAAGACCCCATCATCTTCTTCACTTGAACCAATGCCCTTCCCCTAATTTGGTTTCAAATAGACAGTCAGTTGTGATATATATTCTCAAATGCAATCTAGTAAAGAACAACATTCGACACATAAATTTAAGACTGCTTCTTATGGTATATTTCCCTAGGCATTTAAGCATAACCTTTTTCTAGAATACTTCTGTTTATAGTATTCATTCTGCTTTATTCTTAGTTTCTTCCCTTTTTAGACTTTCCTTTTCCCCTGAGGGTAGGGAATATCATTCACCGAGCCCTAGTTTAAAAATTATTGGAACTAAAATCCTTAAAATAAAGAGTTGAATTTTTAATCATTTTTCATAACACAGATTTTAAAAGGTAATATTTTGTCTTATCCTGAAACATATGTTGATATGCAACCTGTGAATGAAATATCTCAGAAATAGTACACAAAAAAATGAATGTGACATAATACTTCAGTGCGTCTTTGACATAGTTTATGTAACATCTTTTAAACTTAGGTATGGTAATATTGTTTAGCTTACATTAAATATTTGTTAAAATTTATTTTGTTCATAATTATAATATATATTTAAATCTCATGAAAATATCAATTCCAGGGCCTACATTTCTGCAGCTTAATTAAGGAGAGTAGAGATCTTAAATAGCAGCATTTTTAAAATTAAAGTCATAAAGAAATGCCACTAAGATACCCTGCATTATGTATTTTTTTGTTGTTTCCTTTTGTTGTTCTTCTCAGAAGAAATGTTTGGCACATCTTGAAAAAGCAAAAACAACACTGAAAATATCCATCAGGTAAAGCAATTTTTTATCCTATTAGGAGGTATATCAAAGACATGAAAAGACAGGAAGAATAATTTTAGTTTAAAGAAAAATGTTCACGGTGTTATCTAGGGCTTTGCAAGAAAATCATACAGATTACAGTGAAAATGGGATAGTGATACTTTATAAGAAATTGAAATAATGAAATTTTATTTCTGAAAGACAAAACTCAAGAGAAGCTTAAGGAAAAGAAAAATGCAGAGCAGACTGGCAGCAAGTGCACACATATTGTCTATGTTAAAAACAGAACCTTCTGGTGATAGACAGTGTTGTTCAAGTGTGTTTGCTAAAAATATGATACATGCAATCCCTAAATTACACCATATTACTCATTATGAAAAGAAAACTTGCATATTTTGAATCAAAATACATGTTAAAGAATACTTTTGTATACTTACATTAAAATGAGTTTCTGTTTTTAACAAATAATAATTTACTTCCAGAGAGTTTATTTGCTCAGCTTGTAATAAAGTCTGATTCTATTTTTGATGTTTGAGAAAAGGCTACAAGCGCTGGCATCACCCTTTCTCTGTGCACCACATCTTTCTTGTTCTTTTTTTTTTTTTTTAATGTATTTAGGACAGGGTTTACAGGGTCTCATTACATAAACTGGACTCACATTGATCCTATTTTCAGTCCCCTATTTCATGCCTGGGATTATAGGCATGTGCCACCATGCCCAGTCTTAATCTCAGTCTCAACACACCCCGGGGGTGGGGCTGGCATGGCACATTGGGGATCAAACCCTGGCTGCTGTGTCTGCCTAATCAAGCACTTTACTCTGCTAAGCTATCTGGCCATTCTGAAATTGCCACATCTTAATACAGTGACAAGATAGTCCGGGCACTTGCTGTTTTGATAGAAGTGGGAAATTAAACCACAGCAGCTTTTATCAGGCTGCATGGGGTCCCCCAGATTGGTTGTGTAATGTGTAAGACAAAAACCATGCTGGGAATGGCTGTCATTCTGGTCTTTTAGATGGGTGTTGCCTCTAATGTATTTTCAATTTTTGATATATTCTCTCTCACGTAAATGTTATACAAGAAAACAAAAAAGGGTTTAAAGAGAGTAACAGACAAGGAAAAGTGCCATAGAGTTGACCTGCTACAGTTTTGTATATTCTTAGATTTCTAAATTTCTGTGTAAAAATGTGTAACTGTTTTTTAAAAATCATATTCTATGGGGA